>JBBPCX010000023.1:9201507-9223028 GCA_037974365.1 Hydrocynus forskahlii | reverse complement strand
CCGGAGGAGGCATAGCCCCAGAGGACAGTGACGGAGGGGGGCACTCCATGGACACTGGAGGTACTCTGGGGTGGGAGCGGGGGGCCCATGGAGGGCTCCCTTCGGCCTCGCCCAGGGCCGCCCCTCTTGGCTGCCGTCTCTCCCGCAAGGGTCGGGGAAACGGCATGGACTCCGGGATCACCAGGAGGTGATCCAGCTTGGAGAGGGGGGTGATGTCACGGTGGTGTCTGGTGGTGGTTGTTGCCGTACGCATTAGGATTAAAACATTCCTCATATCTTCAAAACTGAATAGGGTGAATAAATAGCGTGTTGGGTTTTGTAACATCACAAGAAGAAATTACAAATTAGCGGTTCTATGTCAAAATTTGGACTTTGTGGATAGGGAAAAACTTTTTGGGAAACTTTAAAAATGTTTAGATGCTACATGTAACAATTTAATTTAAAGAAGATGGGGAATTTCGATATTCCATTATATGGGACCTTTAAAGTGCAAACATACTGCTAAATCTACCAACAGCATGACAGACTTCAAGCAGCACAATATGCACAATGTCTCACTATTACTATTTGTATCAATCTGAAGGAAGTTTACAGATTATCATCTCTATGGCAATGGCTAAGGGAGAGTCAATGTCTGACTGAGTTTCTCTACCTTTGTCTGTAGCAGTGAGCTATTGAGGAGATGATTCAAAGCAATGTCAGCCATCTCTGGCCACAGCAACATGGCACTTCTACATAATTTGCCCAGTAAGAATGGATCAAAGGCTTCTGTGAAGATTTCATTAAGACCTTCTGGCTGGTTTCAAGTTCAATCTCATTTAGCTGATCAAAAAAGGGCACAAAGAAAAACGCTTTCTGCAGCTGTTTAGTTTATACAGAGAGGAGACTGGCAGCAGTGCCCAGCACTCTGGTAGAACACACATACATATGTCTGTGAACACACCAGCACATCTGTCATAGCCATCTCACTGAGAGCAGAATCTAAATCAAGTGTGCTGGCTGCTACCCTCAAGCAGAGCATATACACGTCCTACCTAAATGTCAAATGCCAGTGGAGGAGACAGCACTTCTGGAGGCTCAGGAGGACCATCTCAGTATAATGAGGGAAGAGAAGAGACAATCAAGGAATGGCAGCAACAGTCCAAATCCATGCTAATGCTGCCTATAATGACTAACAGCAAGAAAAAAATAGTACAACAAGTGTCAGTTCAGCCAAAGGGATGGGACAGCTTCAGGTCAGGAGAGTGGCAAATAAAAGGTCAGGGAATATGTAGCTTCAGGAGCTACATATTATTGGGAAATAGGAAAAAACACGAATGGAACTACCACCTTTGGATGCCACAAATCTTAATGAGGCTTTGAGCGAGGGAAAAAAGGCATTTTGTTCACTGTACTTAAATGATGATGAGTAAAACAAATTTACCTGGTCATTTTACCAGGATTTTAAGGGATAGAATCTAGTCCTTGACCACAGACTAGTGGAAACCCACTGTTCATGTATTCACTTCTTGTGTTTTAAACCATGCTGTTACGGTTACGAGACCACAGCATATCTCTCGGACAGATTATGTAATTACTTTGTGTTAAAAATCTGATCATGCTGCCAGAGTTAAACATGGCAGGTAGGTTGGAAAAGACTTACACCAATAAGACAGTGTTAAAGAAGAGCTGACATCTATAAAAAGCATCTTCACATAGCTTCATTGGTATTCAAGATGTGTAAGTGCAGTGTGGAGAGACAGTGACAATGGCATCTTCTGTAGACCTGTTTGCTCTGTAGGCTAACTGATATGGGTCGAAAGTGAATGACGAAAGTGAATGATGGTGTTTTCTTACAATGGAATGATAGTGGCTGACTTCAATTTAAGTGGAATAATGGACTTTGAAAGGGACAGGTTGAGGTTCTTGCAAAGACTTTTAGAGAGCTGGCCTTCACATTCCTTTAGCATCCTTCCTGTCACACCATCAGGACCGGCAGCTTTCCTCAGATTCACTGCTCCGAGCACACACATCACATCTGTCATGGCGATGAGAAAATCAGCAAACTGACAAAAGATTCTTCGCTCAGTTCAAAGACTATATTTTCTTCTTAAGAAGGAGAGAGTTATTTATCCTGGATTCGGAAGTTCTCTCTAAAGAAACTGGACCTTCGCAGAGGTCTTATACTCTGAAGATGACCATTCACCTTATCACTTGTGGGCAGAAACCATGTCGCCTCCCCCTGAAGAGGTTCCAGCCAGAAACTATGTTATGGCTTCTCACAGTGAGGCTCCATGACAACGGCCCTGAACAACTGCTTTCTGGTCTGAACAAAACACCTTATCTGAGACTCTATACCTCAAAACATAGGGTTTGCATAAATAAATACCTTGATTTAATCACGTCACTGTGCCCTGGCGGCTCAGGCCTGGCTTCACAACCTTGATCATTAGCAGAATCACATTAATATGGTATTTATAGAAATGATCATTCAAATATAAGAATCACAAACTGAATATGCTAATTTGCCTTAGAACTTAAGTGAATATATTGATTTTTCTCTTACACATCACACTGCTGCATAGTGGGGATGAAGCTGTTAGGAGCTGGTGGAGGTGTCATGTCTATCTCCCCTGTTTCAAAACAAGCCCAAAAAAACAGTTGTGCAGTTTCTGGTCTTGTAGTTGTTGATGCCCTGCCAGAATGTCCGTGGGTCATTGTTGGTCAATCTTACTCTTGTAGGCCACTTTACCCACCCTGATGGTTCTCTTCAGGCTAATTCTAGGAGCACTGTACCGAGTTATGTCACTAGATCTGAAAGTGGTGTTATGGTCCTTGAGTTTTGGCCTCCCTTAACATCCAGGGCTTCTGGCTAGAGTACGCATGGACACACGAACACACGGTACACACTGTTTTTCCACAGTGACATGATCTATATGTAGAAGTAGAATTGATGTGTACTCCTACAAGCCCTAATTTGATAAAAAATGTCTTGATTAGTATTTACAAAACAGCTGCAGCTGCGACAAAGCTCCTTTAGGCCATGTCTGACCAGTCTATGTGTTTGAGTTTTTGTATTGAGAAGGGTGTATCCTGGGATAGAGTACGGAGAGGAGTTCTGATTGTTAGTGGTGTTGATCTAAAATCATTCTTAATGAATGACTATATAAAATAATTTGTTTTTCAAATTTTGGGAGAACTGTCTTTAAATCTGAATAGTTAAAATTGTCGGCCATGAGAAGTGCTGCTTTGGGACAGGTAATCTATTGTAAATTTATAGCACTGCGAAGGTATCCTGAAGTTAGTTAGCAATAGTATCCTGTAGAATGTGAACAGGTCCAGTACTCCAAATTAGAAGAACACTGTCCATGCAACCCTTTGATTTCTGTGCCTCTGACACCTGACAGCACCAACAACAATCCACGGAAAGCCCAGTGCCCTGGTTGTTCCCACTGATATATTGTGAGAGTGCAGAAATTCACTCACAACGGTCTGGTTGAGCTGTAATTCTATGATCAAAACATCTTGACAGTTGTAAATGCAATTCAAAGGAGAGCATTATGTTGCTCTGTCTGTGAACATTGCTATTTTTTCTGTTAATTAAACTAACAGAACAAATCCAACAAAAAGGGCAGCACCATGCTTGTTCTCTTTAGTGACAGAAGACAGGTTAGACTGCTCCCAGTTCCACTTGCTGAACCATTGTGTAATACCCAAAACAGACATCCATGTGTTCCAGCTAGCCTGAGGATAGTCTCAGCCTTACACACAGACAGATATACGATACTTCCAAGCACTGGTTTGTATTGTTCCGGAGTGAATGTTTATCATCTTTAATAAAGATGCCTGCCTGGTCTGGACTTTGTGAGGAAAACGTTTTTTGGAGCAAGATAAATGCAAAAATCCTGGAATTGAAATTTTTGTGCCAAAACAGTGTGTTGTGGTTGGTCTTTTTCATTTTAATTGAATTTCCTGTTCCTGGATAGGAAACTGACCATAGTAAGAGGCAAAATATGCTTACCACTCTGATAACTAGTTAACTAGTGAACTAAATTTCTTAATGTTTTGCTATCCAAATGTTGGGTAAGACAATGGTTATACAGGATAACATGATGGTTGTGTTTAACATAACACATAATGTGTTGTTCTTTAATGGACAGATAAATGTTTCAAAGCACAATCTGCAACATGGATTGTTTTAATGCTTCTGTTCTGAGAGTGTGCATGTGACCTTTACAATCTGCATGAACAAGAGAACATCGGTAAAAAAAAAGCAAATGACACATCGTTCTGCTCTTTCGTTTCTTCTTCCTACTCTTAGCACATTTATTGTTCATCAGATCTTAACCAATGCTATTCATTGATTTGTCAATAGCACCAGGACACAGGCTATTCTTAATTCTTGGACTTGTTTGGATTTTGCGATGTCTGCAGCTGATCTATTAATTCAGCACATGAGGTTTTGTTTACAGCTGGAGGTTTTCAAAACAGTCCCAAATCCTCAAAGCCTCTCTCTTATTACTCAGATATTTCTCCTCTAGTGCTTCTGCTTTTATATGCCCTGTTTTTGTCATATCCTCTCTGCTGATGATTCATGCGTCTATCTTTACTTTCCCTTAAATTGCTCTAGCTGTTCCCTCTTTTCCCCTCCTTATGATGTTATAAGGCATTACTTTTATAGTTGAGTTTGTTTTCTTCTTAAATTTGACCTCAAAATGGGTTTCTTAAAATGATTTGGTTTTATGTCAGAAAAAAACATAATTTATGTGGCAATTCATGCTTAGAAATAAAGGTTCCTAAATTGTTCTTGGCCTGGATGTGTGAATGTAAGAACCATAGTTTACCTGAATGCTACTATCCTAGTTTTCTTCTCCAAGGAAGGCTGATTAAAAATACTAATGAAATAATGTCCCATACTTTTTACCTAACATTTTACCAAACACAGTAAACTAAAAGCTGGCAAAAAGTGCCTCATTTTTTCACCATAACTACTATTACCTATTACTATCAATGATGATAACAACAACAGCAATAATAATAACAATAATAACAATAATAATAATAATAATAATAATAACAATAATAATAATAATAATAACAATAATAATAATAATAATAATAAAAATCATCATCATCATCATCATAATAACACAACACAAACAATGATGATGATAATAATCATACATATAACAACAACAAACAACAACAATAATAATAACAATAATAATAATAATAATTATTATTATTATTATTATTATTGTTATTATTATTATTATTGTTATTATTATAGTACTAGTAATATAAATAGGTTTTTGTGATGGTTCTTCTCAATTTTATCCATTTTACTCAAATTTGTGCCTCAGATCCAAGCAGAAAACAGCAGTACAACTGACCAATATCACCAGACCTGAATAATTTCAGTCCAATTGAAATGTGTGTCCAGAGTGGGCTAACATGGCTGTCTTTATCTGATAATACTGATGCCATTACTACCTAACAAAGACTAGAGGAGGAACGGATGCAAGCAACGAATTATATGTCAAGTGTGCTTAAGCAGTGCTTAATAAATATTTTAATGTTCAGATACATCAAGTTACATCTAACATCTAACAGAAGACTTATATTCAATATATTTTTATGGTAGTGGCATTTCTGCTAAACGTAAGTGTTGGCCATAGTAAAGACTCACCTAATATGAGTCTACAAAAGAATGATAGCGATGTTAGTAAAAACTAGTTAAAGTTAAATTACAGTCATGTCCACTCAGTTTGTAGCTTTCATGCTGCATCAGGTTTTTGGATTGTTCAGTCAAAGCTGATCTTACACTCAGTGTTTTATGTGAGGCAACCAGTCACGACAAATCTAGCCATCAGGCATGTAAAAATGAGGTGAGCCATCCTTAAAAGGGACCACCTAATGAAAGGTTCTTTAAAAAAACAAAAGTGATTTTCAGTGGCCTTACTCCAAGGAACCATCTTCATAAGTGCTGATGCTGAATTTAAGTCCCTCAGCTGTTTCTTTTTTAATCCATCTGTCTGCAATTAACTAGATGAAAATTCAGAACAGTAATCCTTACCTAGGTGAGATATCACAGCCTTGTTGCATGAAGGCCCCCAGAGAGAACCACAGGCTGTTGAAGATGCCAAACTCATTGGTGTGCTCGGGCTGCTTCTCCTGCT
Source organism: Hydrocynus forskahlii (assembly GCA_037974365.1). NCBI lineage: Eukaryota > Metazoa > Chordata > Actinopteri > Characiformes > Alestidae > Hydrocynus > Hydrocynus forskahlii. Next base: position 9,216,870 of record JBBPCX010000023.1, on the reverse strand, counting down.
GGTTCTGACCATGCTGGCCTTGGGATTGTGACTGGCTGGCCTCTGGAGAAGGCGTCCGGTTCTGGCTTTGTTGCTCCGCTCCCTCTTCTGATTCTTCACTGTGCCATTCATATGGGCTGAAGCGACTGACCAGAAATAGAACCACACTCACGCCAATGTAAGCAAACACTATACACATCCAGATTTCATAGGCTAGGGGGTCCAGGAAGGAGAAGACCCCAGGCTTGGATTTTGTAGGCTTTTTTATCATGATAGAGATGCCAAGGCTCATGAAGGGCTTGGAGAAGTCGATGACCTCTTCTCGGACCAGGGTGATGGTGAGAGGAGCCACAGCTACATCCGCCTTCTGCTTAACAAACGCACAATGACTGACAGGGCTGAAACAATCAAATACATTCAAATTTTTTCAAATACTGTCTAAAAAATATTATTATCTTGAAAAGATAAGGACAAACATCCTGAAACCCTATTATAATAACTCTGTATATACGTGGATAGATTATTGCTGACACAGTCTGATCATGTCCTGCATTTATTTCTTAGTCATCCGAGAAACAGTTCTGTTTTTCCTTACATATCAGACTTATGCATTAGCATTACGTCCACTGAACCTACTGGTGACTAGAATGCACTGTGATAGTACAGGATTAGGCCTCTGGATGTGTGTCTAGAGAGGTACAAACCTTTGTTGTTGGCTTGGACACACTCCTTGCCTCGCTATGCCACAGTTTGCCACAACACTTATCTTTTTCATAAGGAATTTGTGTCAATGTAACAGAGTGCTGAAAACACTCCCTCTTAGGAGTGCAAAATCTCTGAATTTACAGTATAGAATTTATAGGGTCTCTATGGCTACTAACTTGATCCACAGAAAAGTAGGTAATATTGTTACACCAGTCACAGGGTGCTTCAATTTACTGTACTACAGATACTAGGAAATTGCTAAAATTTGTCTGTAGTGGGAAAAAGACTCACAAAAATGTCATTACAAGCTTCTGATTATTTCACGTAGTAATGTCATTAAATAGCAGATACCTACCTATGCCAAAGACAACTAATGTTAAAGGGCATGTGCCAGCTCTCATGTGTAAGGCACAGCACTTTTGCAACAAGTAACTGACAATGCTTCATGGAAAGAATTTCACTTTCCAATCTGAAGAGTACTCAACCCCTAACAGTACGTTATATTGTTTAATTGTACTTTAATTCTTAGCTCGGTTCACATGGTGAAACTTTTATGTATCTTGCTACATGCTGCAACTTGACAGTAAGAACACACAAAAATATTTGTTTTTACTGTGTTTTTACTGGCTGCATGTAATTACATTATTAATTAGTACGTACCCCATATACCAGCTCTCCAACCATGCCATTCCACATTTTGGTCTCAGGGTCTCTTGCTCCATACTTTCCATCTCCTACGAGCTCCAGCCTATAAGAGTAGCCCACATGCTTGGCAATTTCAGCAGCCAGCTCCACACAGTAGCCCTCATACTTATCATTCCCCACAAACTGCTCATGGTTCTTCTTCAGCATAACATATGGAGATTCCTAAAAGTGGAAAGTGCAGTACAGGTAGATCAGAGATCTGAAAATTTTCAGTGGCACAACCTTAACCTTGTGCTCACCTGGTACATTCACTTAATTAATAATATCCACGTATAAAAGTCATTGTAGTGGGGAAAACATTTCAGAAGTATCATTGTTTATGAATGGGAATGTAGTGTCCTCACTTTCATATCCTCAGTACATCATTTGTTTTTTGGAGCAGCTTTTATTTTCAGGGAGGAGCAGCTTAACAAGGTCTATATTAAAACTAAGCTACTGACAGCCACTGTTTAAGTGATGGATGGGCATGATGAGGCAAATTTAACTAATGTAAAAATCTATGAATGAAGTCTATGAATGAGAGTGAGACTTATTGTTTTTGTTACCTTAGTTACCTCATGTAATGGTTTATCTGTGCATGACTCATTGTAACGTCGTGAGGCATACAGAATTGTTGGGGTCTGAGGAGGGAGCTCTGAGCAGCCCTGAGCACCACATACAGTCAAAGCCCTCTGCTGCTCCAGTGCAGAGATGAGCCCCATCTCTGGGTTTTGTGAATAACAGCTGTTCACTGCCAGTGGCCAGGGGTCAGAGAAAATACAGTTGGCACATTTGGAGGAACAGCAGAGTCTTTCTCTTCCCTTCCCCCCGTAAATCATTCTAGCCAATTATGTGGATGCTAGATAAAGAAAATGCAGCTTTCTGCAATAATGGTGCATATGATGGCATTTTAAAGCATTCAGAATGTATAATACTTGTAATAGAGCTTATAAACCAGCAAGACTTAACTATTTATTTAGTTTCAGGTTCAACGTCTCAAAATTTACACTGAGTAATCACAATAAATGTTGCTTGACTAGAGGTGAAATAAATTCTACCACATGTAAAAGTCCTATACAAAACACTACAGTTAAATTACATGTTTTGTTAATTTACTAAATAAAACATACCCTCTATGGGGAACAAACATAAATAAGGCACATTTTAGTAAAACAAAAAAATATTGTGATAGTAAATAAATAAATAAATAGCCATTGTGCACTAAAATATGGAAAAGTGTGTTTTCTATAGAGGATTTGTGATGTGGGAAAAGAGCTTTTCAGCTGTGGAATGGAAATTTACTGGCAAAGCTTCTCATATACACTACCAGTCAAAACTTCTCATTCAACGATTTCCTTTGTTTTTATTATTGGCTACATTGTAGATTAATATTGAAAATATCACCTATTGCTCTGATGACAGCTTTGCACACTCTTGGCATTCTTGACACTCTTTCAGTCAGATTCATGAGGTATCGACCTGGTTCTACTCCACATTATGGCAAGAACCACTTAATTAAGTAAAATAAAACAACAGTCCATCATTACTTTATTACAAAACATATTCTGGTTTGTTTAACCCTTTTTTGTTTACTGCATAATTCCATGTGTTCCTTCATCATTTTGCTCCAAAAAACAAATGATGTACTGAGGATATGAAAGTGAGGACACTACATTCCCATTCATAAACAATGATACTTCTGAAATGTTTTCCCCACTACAATGACTTTTATAGGTGGAAATTATTTTTCAATGTAGAGAATAATAAAATGTAGAAAATAATAAAAACAAAAAAAAAACATTGAATGAGAAGGTGTCTTCAAACTTTTGACTGGTAGTGTAGCTTCCTCACTTTTCACACACACACACACACAAACACATGTACCTTCCAGTTGACAAACACTGACAACTAATAGATCCCTCTGAGGAAAGCAGCATTCCTCAAACACAGTAAAAGCAGTGTTTACAGTATACACAGAGAAATTTGCTGCACTGATGAATTGTGGCCACTGCGAGGGGCTTTTCTGGGACAGCCTTCAAAAAAAAAGTAAATAGGCCAGATCTTGCAGCCATTCGACAAAAAAAATGCTTGACTTTAAACACATTGCCCTGCGTGGGCACTTGAATGTCCAAGGACCTTAGACATGTTGTACATTACTGACGGGGGGGGACATCAGCCAGGATTTGATTGAAAGCTGGGAAGATGGTTGTGGAAGATATATCATGCCAACACAGACAAACAGAAACTACAGATTTGATGTAAGAAACACTTACTAGGATGGTAGTGACTATGTACGTCCTGTTTTGAAAGCCGAACGTTTCATTAATTGCGTGGGTGTACGTAGCTGTGCTCACATATTTTTCGTTTTCGTTCCAGTAACCCACCTGTGCCCAGAAGAGAAGAATATCATAGCAGAGAGAATGCATAAACTTTTGGTGCAGCTATTTTTAGGGTAATAAATATTCATACTGGGGCTTAAAACGGAGCACCATCACTTGTAATGCATGCACACCCCTTTCACCCCTCCAGTGACTAACACTCTCACTGCTCTCCTCTGAGATAATGCTGAGGCACTACCTACAGCTAATCACACAAGCTGGCAGATGCTGAAATGACAGCTAAGGGGAATATGTAGATTTCCTGCACAGCCACTGATATGCCTACAGTTGTGAGCATATAACTGTTTTAAGAATCATACAGTGTGTTGTGTAACATCATGGTTAGTCACAGGCAGAGTGAAGAAATTGCTGTGTTCGAGAAACAGTGTGAGGTACCTTCTTAGGTCCACTTGGGCTAAGCTCCATTACACTGACAGTAAAGTTGGTCCGATGTCCTTTATCACTGAACTGGACATGCCCTGTTAGACCTTCAAACTGCACCTAAAAAGAGAGAGGTAGAGATCATTGGTAAAAAAAAAATTGTTACTGACATAACAATACCTTTAATCTCTAAAATGGTAAGAAAAAAATGTTTTTAATGTTCAATAAATGTTGATGTAAATGTAACAAAGTGATTTTAGTCATAATTTCTACTCATCCATTAATCATGAAATGTCTGTATAATGAAAGGGCAGTTGGTGTAAAAACAAATACAACAAATAAAAACACTTAAAATAAATTGGTTTTATAACCATCACCGATTGACACTAAAGAATGAATAGAAACAGCTGGAGTCACACCAACAATTAAATAATCTAACTGTTAAAAATACTTTCAGTTAATTCTCCCAATAAGCTAGCACCATGTTGCCAATGTTTTGTATTTGCAATCGCACTACTTAAAGACTGAATTAAACACAACAGAAGTGTTAAATAAAATGTAAAAATGTAAAAACTCCTGCTGTACCGACAGTGATGGACGATTTTACTGTTTTGGTATAGCATTGATTGTGGTACCACACATAGTATCAGTACTGAAATTAAAATTCTTGTATCATGATACAAACACTTGGGTACAATTAACTAAAAAGTCATCAAGAATTGATTCATGGCTGATCAATAGCATATCGAGAGCAAATGTGGCTGAAGTTTATATTACAACTTTACAACAGCATAAAATCTAATTACATTTGTTTAATTAACTTTTCAATCTTCACACAGCTGAGTGCTCACAGTGTGCACATCAAAAAAACTTCCAGCCACACATTGCAAATAAGATTGGATCTGCCAAGTACTGAGAACAGAGCAATCAGTAGCACCATTCAGCATTCAGCAAATAGAAAACATTCCTTCAAAAACTTCAGAAATGATAAAGGCACTTAAAGATATTAAAGTTGTCCTGCCTACATTTAGCTTTCTCTTACTTAGAATGCTGTATTTTACAGTTAGAATATCTTAGCTTTAACCTTCTTGATATACAGACAGATAACACCACTATTTTACAATCATAATTACTTTATATAGGGAAGTGCATATTGTCCCTGTCATCTGAAATTAGTTGAGTAAAGAATTATTAATGTCTAGTTTGTCTACCCATTTGTTTTCCATGAGGATGGTTTTGGTTGTTATGTTAGTTGCAGGCTAACTATATAATTACAGGATCAGCTTATCCACATTTAAAAAAGACCCTCATCATGCTTTAAAATTTCCTAAAAAAGATGTCTGATAAAACATATAATACTTTTTAATTTTACTTTTATTAAAGCTAAAGCCAAAAGTTAAAACTGACCTGAGAATAAAGAAACATGACTCCAGGCAAAATGTTCTATATAAAACATGTAAACCTGAGCCATTCACATACTTTTGGTCTTGTAAATTAATTTGGAACTCATAAAAATGTATTTATGTTTTAGAGTGCCTACCCTGCTAGGGGCTTTCAGGTATACATACAAATCAAAATATGTTACAAATCTGTGGAAAACTATGGCAAGCGCCTTGTCAGTGGTGTATAATTATTTCATGCTTAAGACAAGATGCAGTAAAAATGTTCATGGCAAATTTTGTTACAACCAGTATTAGAAGGGGTGTATCGCACATTAACATCAGAAACCTGAAGTCATAGTCAGATGTGTATTCATGCATTAGTTACCTGCTGGAGTGCTCTCTGAATGTCAATGCCTTGGCCCCATGGAGCTGGTGGGTTGGCCAGGCATTCTCCTGCATTCCCCCGCCTAGAGATGTCAATGCGCTGCTTCCTGAGGTTCTGGAAGGCAGTGGCCATGACGCTCACACCATCATAGGTAAGTGCTCCAGTGTACTGAGTAAAGCCCACAGAGACAACAGTGTGTGTTACAGCGACAAAAACAACAAGCCAGAGCTACTCAAACTTGACATTTTCCCCTTCTAACACACTTCACTCAACCTGATAATTAAGTAATGAGATGAAACATAAGTGTAGAAAAGCATGCATTTTCTCCATTTGTGCTGAAGTAGCAAACTTTGATATCAATGTTATTTTCCTTTTAAAAGACTCATGGGACCTCAAATCCTTGTAAAAGAAATCAATTCTACATGCATTAAATTTATGAACTTTAAACTTATTATACAGTTATTATATGCTGAAGTATATTAATCAGCAACTACTATGAATTATTCAGTAAATATATTGGAGCTACTATGTAAGTAAAACTGGTTCATTGTCCACACTGACAGTTGCAGGAAAATGGACTACTAAATCTGGACTGCTCTGTCAGTGAAATTTCTCACATGAGATGTTCACATAATGTAAAGATGCTACAGTTAAATGTTTTTCAGTTGTACAGGTAAAGGTCTTTTCTAGAGATGTAACATCGGAGCCAAGAACCAGTTAGGAACCTTTGTTTTTAAGAATGAGGTTCTATCCTGAAACAGTACTCACTGAAAATTTCACTGATAATTTACCTTCAGCCTCCTCTTAGGACTCTTCAGGTCTTTGCTGTCAAACTCCAGCCATTCCTGTACGGTGCTACTGACCTTGGGCTCAGTGTAGTTCATTAGTTGGAAACCTGTCACATTAGCACCACCCTTCCTGAACTCTGTGAAGTTTAAGTCCAGAAAGCCCTGAGAACAAAAAACGATTAGGCCTTAACACAAAGAATCATACTTCCAACATGCTCTCTAACATGCTGCTCCATTAGACTCTACAGGAATGTATATCTCCAGGACCAGGGTTGGTGACCATTGCTCTAGCCCTACATCAATGGTCAATTTCTGATCATTAAAGCAACTCTTCACTGAATTTTTTATGTGAACCACTCTCAACCTAGCAGCATCAATGATGTTAGTGTAAAAGCTACAGAAATACTGGTGTGCCTGATACACTCATAGAACCACACCACACACTACCATGGGACTACCAAGTGAATTTCACTGCTATGTTGAGAATGGCCCACCACCCAAATAACACCTGGGCAATAGCCCGTACTGTGTAGTACTGTGGTCCGAAACTGACCAATGATGAAAAGTTTGTGGAAACATCTTGGTGCCAGATACCACAGCACCTTAGGTGATTTTACAGAGTCCATGCCTTGACAGGTTAGAACCGTTCTGGTGGCATGAGAGGACATACACTATAGTATGCAGGTGGTTTTAATGTTATGGCCGATTGTGTGTAGTTAACTCACATAGTAGTGAGTTCTTGTACATGCAGGTGTTTCTAATAAAGTGGACAAAGTGTGTATATAACAAGGTTTCTTATTTTCAATTCAAGAAATGTGCTCAGGAAATTAAGGCTTCAAAGTTAAGTCCTTAACATGTTTTAGAAGAAAAGCAAATACAGGTTTACACAAAGTGCAGTCTATTCTAATAGTTAACTAGTGTTAGAGTTTTTCATAAGGTACATTAGTCTTTCACAGAATGTGCAGTGGAGAGAGAAAACACAAGCAAGCTTCCATTAGCTCAAAGCTATCCTAGCTCTGAGCTATCATAATAGAGCTTTTGTATGCACCAGCGTCCATCTTGCTTAAGGCTGAAATATTAAGAAACAGGCTTAGGCACAGAGAAAATAAAGTTTATTAAAGGATAATCGCTAATCAATAAATGTCCATAACAAACAATGACAGAAGGCAAAACAGGTGTATAATTTGTTCACTCCAGAGATAAAAATATTTACAACTAATGATACAGTTTGTTCTGTAAAGATTAAAAACACCAGGAAAGAATTAGTCGTGTTATAACAGCTTATTATGTGTGTATGTGTATGGCATTCCTCAGGCAACCGGTTCCAACTGAAATGAACCCCATGGGTCTCTTTCACATACAAAGTATTGCATCCTTGCAGGCCTTTATTATCATCATTATTTATGGGCTGAGATCTTTTTCATTATTGCTGAATCCAATTACACACACAGCTAGAAAGTGTTTGGTGTAGCACTACTATTTGGGAGGCATCTTTTTCCCTTCCAAAGCCCCGTTATGAATTTTTCAATGTGTATTGTGAATTCTCATATCACTGGGACATCATAACTGTCCAGGGCATTTGAACAGCTATTTTCCTGTTACTGTCCATATGTGACACCTTCTTGACATATGTCTCCTCCTTACGCCTGTTAAATTCACCTATATGTCTCTATGTCACTAAGTGCATGTCATTGGTGCCACTGTCTTGAGGGATTTTTTGCAATTGCAGTGTGGAATCAAAACTAACTGGATGAAATGTATGAACCTTGGATCGGTCCTTGTTCTGGACTTTCAGGCATGTAAACACCCTTAGATTAATAGCTCCTTATTTGGGCGTGTCATCACTTAATAGCCTCAGGGCTGTTAAGGGCTAAGGGCTAATAAGGGTGAAAGGAGAAATATCTAATTAGCAAAAAATATCAACTAATACATTTTTGTGTTAAGGCATAATTGACATCTAACAATAACACAACTGCATAATGTATAGGAACAAATTATACATTTTAGGTCATATTTTTTAGGCAAGACAGTTACAGGAATTACATTGATATGATAACTGCAATGAAATGTTATGGCCAGGTCGGTCAGGTCTGGGGTCAATAACTGTGGGTGGCCACTAGAGGGCGCCTAGGGATGTAGTTTTGTTTATTCCTGATCACACCGGAATTAAGTCAAGTAATGATTGGAGTCAGCTGACGGTGTGATCAGGAGCAAGTGGGTTTGTGTTCTGATTGGGTGTTCTTATTGGGTGTTTGTGTTGGGGGTTTTGTATTTAAGTTAGTTTGAGGTGGACCTCAGGGTCGGTCCACCATCACCCTGGCTCAGAGTTGAGGAGTCCTTCCTTCTTTTGGTTTGTTTATTTTGGCCCTCGCACCTTTTGTTTTGTTTAAGTTTTGAAAATAAAGAAACCTCAATATGGAAGTCTGAAGTGCTTGGGAAGGAGGGAAACCTGACAGATGGATGGACCATACAAATGAGGGCAGAGAGCCAGCAGAGTGAGAGCCATTCCCGAAGGAACTCGTCCTTGGAGCCGTGACTCTTGCCCTGCTGCAAGGGGGTGAAAAGGAGTTGGCCTGGAGTGAGGTGGGCTGGATCCAGTTTGGGAGTGAGCCGGTGAGGAAGAGCTGGTTTTCAACTGCCAAGCTGTTGTGTGGTGGAGAGTCGGAGGAGTGGCGTGTTGTGTGGTGGCTTCTGGTGGGACAGGTGGATCGATGGATCCCCGATCATCAAATCGGAGTGGATCGTGGACCCCTTATCCTTGACTCGACCGTGGAGGGGCTCCCGGCTCATGCCTGGCTCGCCTCGCATGGCAAGCACTCGGCTGGACCAGAGAGCCTCACTTAGGGCTCGTTTGGGCATTGGGACCCAGAGTCAGCCAATAGTCGAGGTCCAGCTCCGGTCTCCTATGTGGCGAGAAGCGCCGCCCACTGTAACAACATGGCCTGCCCAGCCCATAGCAACAGAGAACCAGCAACTGTTGGAGGAGAGACAAGGAGAGATGAAGAGCCCTCAGGCCCTGGTCACACTGGCGCTGCAGGCTTTACCCTTGGTACGTGTGCGGGGCAGCACGCCGCCGAAAGCTGTGAAAAGCCAAAACCCGCAGCACCGCTGCCGAGTCCAGCGGCTCCACCTCTGAGTCCAGAAGTTCCAGTCCCGAGCATCGAGGCAGGTCCCGTACGAGAAACTGCAGCTGGAGAAGCCACGAGAGATGCGGTGCGAGAAGGTGAAGCCGAGAGGGCTGCAAAGGACGTGGCGTCGGCTCGAGACGCAGCTGAGGCAGCTCCTGCGTGAGAAGCTGCAGCTGGAGAAGCCGCGAGAGACACGGTGCGAGATGGAGTAGCCTAGAGGGATGCCGCGTCAGCTCGAGATGCTGCTGAAGCAGCTCCTGTCCCAGAAGTTGCAGTTTGACTCACCGCAGACACTGAACAAGAGGTCATTGCAGCCACTGCCGAGAGAGAGGTCACGGCAGCTGCACTCCCATGGCCAGTCCCAGCCCTGAGATGACTACGTCTCCCAGTTACGGTGCTGAGACAGCACTGGGGAGTTACTCTAGAGGGAAAGCAGAGGCTAGCAATGTTAGTGTTGGGGCCAGTACTGTTAGCCCTGGGCCAGTAGATCTACTGGGCCCTCTAGAAGAGCCGCTAGATCTGTTAGCTCAGCCACTGGAACACATGCTAGCCCCGTATAGCATAGCAGTAATAGTGCCCCTAAGTCCCTTAGATGAGTCGTTAGGGTCTCTTACCCCAGCAGCGGTAGGGCCGTTAATAGACCTGCTAGGCCCATTGAATGAACCACCAGGCCTGTTAGCAAAACCACTAAAGCACTTAGTAGAGCCTGTCGCAGGCAGTCTAGAGCCAACAGCAGGCAGCTTAGAGCCCATAGCAGGGCTTCTCACCCCACCAGCAGTGCCATTAGCCACTATAGCAGGGCCAGAGACCCCTGTAGCCAGGCCAGAGACCTCATTAGCAAGTTCACCCTCTGAGTCAGGGGATCTTCCCCAGAAATATTTTTTGGGGGGCGGTACTGGGGTTTTGAAGAGCTCCTGGGGAGCTCCCCGGCAGGACCTTGGAGCTGAGGGACTGGAAACAACACATAAGAGAGGACTCTACGGAGGGAGCTTGATCCTGTAGCACGTGGTGGGGCTTCTCAGAGGGGGCTCTGCCCAGGAGGACAGGTAGAGGTTCCCCAGAGGGTGCTCCACTCTGGAGAAAACGGCAGGGCTCCCAGTAGGGGGCGCCACTTCAGAGAACACAGTGGGGCTTCCCGTTGAGGGCTCCACTCTGGAGAACATGGCAGGGCACCCAGAGAAGATGGTGGAGCTCTCCGAAGGGGACTCTGCTCACAAGGACAGTGATGGGCTTCCAGGAGGGCCTGAACAGTGAGGGGCTCCTGGGTCTGGGGCTCCAAAGGGGAGAGTGCCATAGGACCCACCCCTGTGGCCCTGGCCGTGCGGAATGCCGGCCAGGATGTAGTCCTGGGAAAGACGACCGGGTGGGGCTCATGGGACGCTTCCCTTTGCCTCCACCTTCCCTTCCTCCTCCATTTAGATGTTGTGAGGGTGGGTTCGCGCCCCAGGAGGGTGTTGTAGGAGGGGGGGGGTACTGTCAGGTCTGGGGTCAATAACTGTGGGCGGCCACTAGAGGGCGCCAAGGGATTTAGTTTTGTTTATTCCTGATCACACCGGAATTAAGTCAAGTAATGATTGGTGTCAGCTGCTGGTGTGATCAGGAGCAAGTGGGTTTGTGTTCTGATTGGGTGTTTGTGTTGGGGGTATTGTATTTAAGTTAGTTTGAGGTTGAGGAGTTGAGGAGTCCTTCCTTCTTTTAGTTTGTTTATTCTGGCCCTTGCGCCTTTTGTTTTGTTTAAGTTTTGAAAATGAAGAAACCTCAATATGGAAGTCAATATGTGCATGCGTCTGTTTGAAGTGCTGGCAAGGAGGGAAACGTGACAGGGTCCTGTGTGCCATACGTTAATTTAAAAACTTTTCTTTTTAAAAATCTGTATGTGTGTGTAAAATGATAGGACTAGTTTTCCATCCATCCATCCATTTTCTACCCCTTTATCCTGCACTCAGGGTCGGGGGAGAAGGGGGCTGGAGCCTATCCCAGCTGCTACAGGCGAAGGCGGGGTACACCCTGGACAGTTGCCAGCACATCACAGGGCCACAGACAGAGACAGACAACCATTCACACTCACATTCACACCTACGGGCAATTTAGTGTGCTCAATAGACTTATCCCCAATACATGCATGTTTTTGACGGTTGGAGGAAACCGAAGCTCCCGGAAGAAACCCATGTGGTCACGGGGAGAACATGCAAACTCCACACAGAAAGACCCTGCGCCCAACCCAGGAGTCGAACCCAGGACCTTCTTGCTGTGAGGCAACAGCACTAACCCCTGCGCCACCATACCGCCGGTTAGGACTAGTTTTCCAGAGCGAAAAGCCTTCACTATCATAGTAGTGAGGATGTAGTTTTCACAGGGTTCTGGCAGATTATCTGAAAATCATAAAGCAAAAGTCAACAGAACTGCTATTTTATTGTGCTGGCTGGACAAGCCCTCATACAAACAGCTATGCTAAAACTTATTCATATGTCTCATCTTAAGCATCTGTCTCTCATCTTAAGACCTATATTATTGGAATGTTATAGTTGTAATTTACTTTATATAAGGTTTTGAACTAATATGGCAACTGTTCATCCAACTGTTCACTTCACCCAACCCTTTTGTGCATGCATGCACGCTAATGCCTGCATGAAGGCAGCATGTGTTTTACACTCATGGATCATGTGGCAGCACCTTCTATTTAAGCATATTTGAGGATTACACTTTTTTCAGTGGGACTGAATGCATAGTGATTTTCTACACTACACATATCTTGCTGTGCCAAAGTTAAGGAGCAAGGGACCATAAGAAAAGTGACTTAATGCCTTTTATTCCTACTTACTGACTTAATTCCTACAATGCTAAACAATTTTGCTGCTGATCCTTCATCCACTGTCTATGAGAGTTGTGTGAGCATTACCAAATGTGCAAATAAATACTGACTGAAGACAATGCAAAATAGAGTGCAGTTCCTTATCTACAGTAGTACAATTCAGTGCTGCAGTGGTTATATAAAGTTTATATAAAGCTGTGTGATAGAACTGCATCATCCAGGCAACACAGAAGGGAAAGAAAAGCAGATGCTGGAAGCCTTCAGACAAGAAGTCTTTTCAGACCATCACTTCTAAACCCCCACCACCCAAAAACACACACACACACACACACACACACACACACCCAGCTACAGAAGAGAAGATGTCTGATGCTGATGCCTTCCAGGAGAAGTAGGGCTGATAATTTCTGGCTCAGCGGGTAATCAGCAATCTGTCTGTATTGTTTTCTGCATTTAAAAGTACAGTCGCTCCGGTCACTTGAAAACAAGGCAAAGTACTGGCATGCCAATATCCATATGCCTTACTGCCACAGCTGATGTGCTAAAGATAACCTCACAGTTTGAGGCCTCCAACTAAAAGAGTTCAGTGTCTCTGACCAGGTTAATTAACAAAGGTACACGGAACAAAATAATTTCCTGAATTTACTTGATTCAGATACATGACTTTTTATAAATTACAAATCTAACTGTAATGCCAATATGTAGTCCATTCACAGCATTCATCTGAATAATAAAGAAGGGTATCCAGAGATAATTATAAAGCCACATTTAGAAAACTGTAAATTCTACACTTTCAAAAATGCATTCAATTCAATTTGTCGATATCCACAGACAACCTGATAATATATCTTTTCAATTGTCTACAGCTCTTCTATGCAGCAAGTGCCCATTTGACACACAAACTTCTGGAGGAATAAAATTTTGTTTAATTCAGATATTCTCCACCAGAATCAGTTTAGGCTAATTCACCCTTATATTTATCAATTGATTAATAAATAGTCAATTATTAATTGGTTATTTATTTAGGGGTTTCCTATCAAGCAGGGTTTATTAAGGAATCCAGCTCAAACTTTTCAACCAGCGAAATAGTTCAGCAGGAGTACAGTAATTAACCCTGTAAAACTCCTCTTAATTGCGATGTTAAAAGGAGCTTCGCTTGTAGAAATGAGGTTACTTGAAAAGGGGTTTTAGCTAATTATATAATTCTGATGAGTATAGGTAACAGATCGCAGCTGAGAAATGACTTAGTCTTATTGTGACCAGTGATTTAGTTTCATGTTCAAATAAGTTTTAGTTACCATGCTAGACAAACACAAAACATACAAATACAGAATAAAATAAATGTGAGTAGTAACGGAGTGGGTCGTGATATCGATAAGGTTACTGAAATTACTCAAACATTCCTGAACAGCAGCTTCATAAAACAAGTAAGACCCAGTAATCAGATGTACATGTATGATTGACCTTTGCAACAAAGTTATCAAAAGGAAGAAGCGTTTTACTTATTCACTGATTTGGGGTCTCAGGAGGGTTGAGGTCAGTTGTGATCTGGGGCTCAGAGGAGCTGCAGAAGGTGTTCAGAGTCGTTCTTCTGAAGTTGATGAAGTTGCAGATTTTCCCCAGTTGGATCTTGGAGCAGTTTGGCTTGAGTTGTGAAGGCTCAGCCATGGATCTTGGGGTTTGGATCTTGCGCTGTTGGCCTTGGTGTTGAGGTCTTGCCTGGGGTCTGGCTCTGCTTGGAGTGAAGCAGTGGAGCGGACAGCTGGTCTTGAAGGCTTGTTCTGGTCCAGCTCCCTTTCTGCTCAATTTCTGTTTGCAACTTGGCTGCTTATATGCTCCAGTGGAAAGCAGGGGGGGGTGAATCAGATGCAGCACTGGGGTGCAGGGACCAAAACTTGAAGGGGGCTCTCCAGGCATGAGACCTTATCGGTGGAATAAAGTTCATAATTTCCGCACGGTTCATAATCTGGTATTGAGACTTGCAGTGTTGTGATGGTGATGTTCAGAGGATTACAAAAATACCAAACATGACAAGCTTATTAATAAAATTCATCAAACTATGTCCTAATTTGTATAAACAGTCTAATTATTCATAAAAACAAACTTCAAAATGCGCAAACCATGATTACAATTTCTCCTTTAGTCATCAACAGTTATGATTTTCCCCAAAAGCTTAGATTTTTAAGTTTGTAAGTTAAAATCAAAGAAATCTCTTGTCCTCTTTGTTCTCTCAGTGGCCACATGGCTGGTGATTTATGGCTTCCTTAAGACATGGCTTTCCTTAAAAGTCATACATGCATCTAGTACACTGAGGCCAAGTTTTGAAGTGAAGTTAATATCATAATCAGGGATATTATAAATCACTGATCATTTTAAGATCAAACATGGCTATTTTATCATAAAGGAAAAAAGACTTGGAAAATGAGTTATGATTTTCTCTTATCTGGTCAGACACACACAATTAATATTTGCTAATTACATGAGAAGACTTAACACACATGATACACAGGATTGATACACAGGATGGCTAATCAAACAATGACACTTACATATAAGTACACACAAACACGTGAATGCATCTTTTCTCTCCTCATTGAAAGATTCAGCCAGTGTGTGTGCCGGAATGTCTCAGGAATGTAGCATGGAGGGGCAACTTGGTGTGTGTGTGTGTGTGTGTGTCTCTGGGTATCTTGAACTGCAGTTCATCGGTTATCTTTACAAAGGCTCCACTGTAATTGGGG
>JBBPCX010000023.1:9165576-9184639 GCA_037974365.1 Hydrocynus forskahlii | reverse complement strand
AAAGGGTTAAATTGCCGCCCCCTCTCTGCATTTCAATTGCCCCCCAACTTGTTTTCCGCTGGCGCCGGGCCTGGGTGGTGTGTCTGTTGCTGCTAGTGTTGCAGGAGTTTTGCATGTGAGTGTAAATGCAAGATTCTCCACCCACCAGTATCCAGCCAAGGGAAGTTCTGTGGACAGAAATTGACCAGTTAGAAAGTACTATAGCATTCCATTCCATTCCATTCCAATTTTTTTTAAAGCACTTATAAAAACAACCACTTGACCGACCAAAGTGCTGTACATCATATAACAACATAACATAAATACAAACATAAATACAATGAAAAAAAGAAACATAGAACACAACAACAAATAAAAGCAAAAAGAATAATCAACCAGTGAGAAATAACCAAAACAAATTGTGCATCAAAAGATGTGCAACAGCTATAAGGTTTATATGACAAATAAATGGCTGGTAAGTATAATTCCTGATAAGTTAACCACAAAAGGGCAGGAGCCCACATGCAACTGTTTGAAGACTGAGACCAACTCCTTGAACATAGTCCGGTCTGATTTTTAAATAAATATTTTTTATTATTTTTAACAGTCTCACACACATCTTTTTTAATAACTGATGTGAGCTTTAGTGTCTTGAAGTCTGTTTATGAGTCTGCTGTGTGTTTTGCTCTGCGTTTTTATTTCTCATTTGTGTTGCTCCGCTTTTTGTTTCCTATCCAGCCTCCATAACCATGACACCACAGACTCTCCAACACACATTTTGAAGGAGACTCCATCATCTGCTATCTCTCCCCATATACATTACAGAGACGGTCATTTTTTAAATGATCAACACTCTGCCTCGGATCATATGTTCAATAAGCTTTGTACAAGCACAACAGGGCAGAGTCTAGGGCAGACTTGAAAAAATTCCAATTACTCACACTGCTTTGGAGGAGAAGCAGCTCAGAAAAAAGGAATAATAATAACAATAATAATGATAGAACTTATAAAGAACAATAGCAGAATCACAGCAGCATTTTAGGAGTTAACTTTGGACTGAATAAGAAGAAAATGTGTTTTAATAATTTTGTGCACTGTTTGTGCTAATAAAGAAGTCTGCGGGAGTAGACATCTTTATTAGAGACAGCACAGCCGGAAAGTGCATCTGCTTTCTTTGGGCTTCTCCTTGTTCTCTTTATCCTTCTCTCTTTTTTACTCTCTGTCTTTCTCTCCCTCTCTTTCTCTCTCTCTCTTTTTCTCTCTTGGTCAGCAAACACTGACACTCCTCACAAGAAGGGGCAGAGCTGACTTTATTTCCTGAAAAGGCTGGTGTCTTTTAACATCTGTTGGAAACTCCTACTGATGTTGTCACCAGTGTTTTCTTCAAAGCTGTGAGGCACTGGGGCGAAAGCATTAAGAAGAGGGATGCTAAGAAGAGGGGTGTGTGGTTGGCATGGAGCTGGATTTCTTACGACAGAGAGAATGACCTTAAATGAATTATTGTCCATCATGGACAAGGTTCACCACACTCTGCAAAGCATTAGACAGATGATTATGTTCAGAAGCAGACTGCTGTCTTCATCCTGCTGAACAGACAGACTGTGGAACTCTTCCTAGTGAATTTGTTTACATTTAGAGCTCAAAGTTGTCATAACCTTCACTTTTTGTCATAAGCTTCACTCCATGGTTAATATAATATTAAATAGATGTCATTAAAACCAAACACAATGAAATGGGCCATGTGAGGGACCAAGCAGTCAAGCTCGGGGAGACACAGGTAGAAAGATTTTAAAAATATATATTTAGTTTTACCAAAAAGAGTTCTGATCAAAAAATACTTCTTAAATGTCCAAAATAATTAAGCACAAGTTAACTTATGATTTCTAGGCCTAAATAATAAGGTCAACTGAACAGAATTCAAACAAAAAAAAAACTAACATAAGAGATCTGAACTCAAAAAAACTGCCATCACAAATGATATACAAGGGAGACATATGCTGGCTGATCAGACCAAGACACACAAGAGATGACAACAATTATCACATTTACAAATAAACAAAGACAAAGACAAAAGCCAGTTCACTCAAAACCAAAATGATAAATAAATCATACCTCCAATGTCAAAATAAACAAAAACAGCATCAATAACAAACAACTTAATAATTAAACTAATGCAGATTTCCGCCCTCCCCCATGACGGGGTGGCTGGATGGTAGCTGCCGAAAGACTTTTAAGTTGAGCCTTTGCCCATGAAGTCCCTTTTGACTGGAACAGGAAGTTGACTGCTGGCCATATGACCCTGACACTCTCCAACCAAATCCGGTAACTTAAACTCAGAAAAAGAACAGTAAGAAATGAATTAAACATATGAAACAAACTGTGTGCACCCATATGTAACTTAGTGTGAAACATTAAATAAAGTTACAAGCAAAATTAAACTTGGTCAGTCTCTCTTTATGGTTAAATAAACAAACTAAATAACTGAGGACAAAATATTATTTACCCTGCTGTTTCCAGTGTGTTACAATATGCAGCTGTACCGCTGGCCGTCACAGGCCACAATGAAAGACTTAAGCCCATTAAAAGTTTGAGAAAGTGAATACATTACTACATGAGAAATGAGAAGAGAGAAGAAATATATATCACCAAGGAAGAAATTAACAGTGCTGGCGGCCTTTGTAATCTCAGGTACAACATAAATAAATAAACATAAAGTTGAGTTATTGCTATGTCTGTGGTTCTGTTTTTTCTGTGGAGCACTGTCAAAGCAGGCTTTCTAATGCGGGTTAATGAGAAGCACCCCAGGAGGAAGAGCGATTGGTGAGAAAACTACAGAAGCTGAGGAGATTAGCCAGTAGAAGTGTGATTTGAGTGGGACAGGCACCAGGACCAATGATCTATAGGAATAATGACTTGATTATACAACACATGCTCTAATTATTTTGATTAGGCCACACTGGAGGGCTTGTTTTAATCATTTATTTTCCTCCGGGTCAGGCAGATGAAAGAGTTATGATCTCCAAGGGTTTCTGTTTCTCCATGGTTTGGGCATCCTATGATTCAGAACTAAAAGCTTTTAAAACTAAAAGCTTTTAAAACAGATAGTCACGTTGGGGGTGCTCGGGGAGTGAAGAGAGGCACAAATGCAGGACCCAGTAGATGTTTTTAATACATAAAGACACAGACTCTACCAAAAACAAAAACAAATGTCACAAGGGCCTAACAGAAAAACACCCAACAGCAGACACACAAGGAAAGGGTCATGTGCAGGAAACATTCAGGGTAACTGTGATGGTTGACCAGCCAACTAAGACTAAAACTCAAAGAACTTAAATACAAAACATACTCTGACAAGAACCAATCATAAAACACAATCACTTAAACTAAAACACAGGACAGCTGACAACATGACTACGGTCACAAACATACACCTATTGGCTCAAAATAAAAGTCCCAAATAAAAACCCCAGCCATAACAATAATCATCATTATGTTATAGCTAGAAGTGTTTAAGGTATGTGCCAACTAAAAATTAAGACAAGATGATGGCTTATAAAACTTTTAATGAAATTTGCAGCTTAAAGTGCTACAGTAAATTTACAGTCCACATATTATTTGGACCCATTTACTCCTGCAATATTATTGTAGCTAAGTTTGTGCTGAAAACAAAAATATGAAACACTTTGGAATCCAAATATGTCAAGTTGGTTAAATTTACAAAAATGTCAGAGCATGCCACAATCACCAGAATCCATCAGTTTACCCTCAGACTCCAGGGGGTTAAAGTATTGAGTAGGAGCGGAGCAGAGTACAGAATCAAAAGAGGTAATGTTAGGCACCTTAAACTAATAAATTACCCACAAAAATAAAGTTTTGGTGTCACTGAAATGTAACAAAAGTGCTTTATATGCTCAGTGCTCACAACTATAATCAACTTTACTACACTCTGACGGTATATAGTCCCAAATCTACACAAGACTCTTGTTCATAGCCAGGAAAGTTAGCTTTTCTACACATCCTGGAGCGAAGCTGTTCCCTGCTGCAAGAAGATCCGCTCCGCTCTGTGTTTCCTATACAAACACAACATCACTGTTATAACTTTACAGCAAACACATAACATATGTGTGCTAAGGAAAATTAAATAGTCATCATTAATGTTAATGTTTACAGCTATCAATATAAGTAGCTCACTGTTAATGCTAATGTTAGCAGCTAACTAGCCAATTAGCTTACCGAGACGACCATCCCCCATTGTCATCAGAAACTCAATCAGCCACAGTGTGCTTCCTTTTCAGATGCTTGTGCATCACTGTCATACTGCCATGGATGGCAAGTTCCACTTTGCATTGCATGTTCTTCTTTTATTTTCTTAAAATGTTCCCAAACTTTCAAGCTCCGTTGCCGGGTAGCCATGATACCAGAGATGGTCTTACAAAAAAATAAATGACACGTCGACTATTAAATTAGTCATCGATGATTTTGATAGTCGACGTAATCATGGCTAGTCGACCAATCATGGCAGCCCTAATATACAGTAACCCCACGCTTTTCACAGAGGTTACGTTCCAAGAGCACCCACGTATAGTGAAAAACCACGTTGCTGTGATGTGGTAAAACAAATCCATAAAAATGCCTATTATTATAGTGTAAACCATAAATATGCCCCCAACAATGCTCCCAAAACAATTTGATGTCATTTTAAACTCATTACACTTAAAGAAAATGTAAAGGTAAATCTGTATTCGTACTGTGCAGTTTACACTGAACTCCTGCAGTGCTAGAATGTAAATTCTGATGTTACCCCTGTACAGACTGTACTGTAATTCATGGGCATTTTCTTTGGTGTACGCTGTCATTTTCTTTGGTGTAAACAGGGTAAATGCAGTAATAAATTCATTTAATTTACAGTAATAAAAATACATGTCTTTAAGAAGAACAAAACAAAAAACACGAGAACACTCAGATAAACTGGGGACCTTGGTCGGATAGGATGCCCTCCGGGATGCCATATGGCAAGAACACGGCTCGGAAGAGTGCCTCGGGCACTTCTAGGGTGGTGGGTAAGGTGTACCAATTCACCACCACCAAAATTACTGTGTACCCCAGGAGGTCTGTAACAAAGTCCACTGCAATGCAGGACCATGGTCTCCTCGGCCCCGGTAGGGACATTAATTTCTTGGCAGCAAATGCAAGGGGAACCATCGACACCGCACAGATGGAACAAGAACTTATGTTCCTCTCCATGTCCGCCCGTAACGATGGCCACCAGTACTTATGTCTAAGCACCTCGACAGTACGGTGGACCCCAGGATGCCCTGTAGCAGGAGACTGATGCGGCCATTTAATCACATTTTCTCTAAGCATCTCAGGGTACAGGATTCAATGTATTCAGCCGCTTGATTTCTGCCTCTATATCCCAACTAATTGGGGCTAGAATGAGCACTGCGGAAATAATAGTTTCACTAGTTCGTTGTTCCTCAAGAGCCAAGTATTGCCTAGCAAGGCGTCTGCTTTGACATTACGAGAACCAGGGCAATACGTAATGGTAAAGTCAAACCTGCTAAAGAACAGGGTCCACCGAGCCTGTCTAGGGCAAAGCCGTTTCGCCTGCCGGATAAAGTTGCGGTGGTCGGTGTATACCACAAAGGGGTATCTAGCCCCCTCCAAACAGTGAGGCCACTCCTCTAATGCAGCTTTGACCGCCAGAAGTTTGCAGTTGGCAATATCATAATTGTGCTCCACCTCAGTTAGCTTGCAGGAGAAGAATGCACAGGGATGTACCTTTTGGGGGGTGTCATAACTCTGGGACAGCACCACGCCTAGGCCCATCTCAGAGGCATCTACCTCTACTATAAATGGGCAAGCAGGATTCGGCGATTTTAATACGGGGGCTGAGGCAAATAGTGACTTCATCTGCCCAAATGCCTCTTGAACAGCTGGAGTCACATTCAGCCTCTTAGGTTTCCCCTTGAGTAGGTCAGTGAGCGGTGCTGCCACAGAGCTAAAACCTCTAATGAACCTGCGATAGAAGTTTGCGAACCCTAGAAACCTTTGCAGGTCCTTGACTGTCGCAGGCTCCGGCCATTCTGTTACTGCTTTCACCTTGTCCCCATCCATCGCCACCCACCCCGCCAGTCCTATACAATAGCTGAGAAACAAGAGTTCCTTCATGTGAAACTTACATTTCTTGGTCTTAGTTTACAACCTGTGTTTAAGCAGGCGATGAAGGATGGTCTGGACATGACCTATATGCTCGGTGAGGTTTTTTGAGTAAATGAATTTGTTGTCTACGTAGACGATCACATATCTTTGCAAAATGCCCCAAAAAGACGTAACTCATGAGCACCCGGAGGCACGACGGCGCGTTTGCCAGGCCATACGGCATTACAGAATATTGGTAATACCCAGACATAGTGCTAAAGGTGGTCTTCCATTCATCACCTGCCCTAATGTGCACAAGGTTGTGTGCACTCCGTAGGTTGAGCCGAGTGAAAATGCTTGCCCAACGGAGCTGCTTGATGGCCAGGGGGATGAGTGGAAGTGGGCGGAGTTATTTTACACTTATTGCATTTAGCCCGCGGTAGTTAATACAGGGCTGCAACACCCCCCCCCCACCACCACCACCACCTTCTTCTCAAGGATAAAGAAACTGTCTGAAGCAGGTGACTGGGACCAGCGAATGTGCCTCTGCAGGAGTGACTCAGCCACATATTCCACCATGGCCATGGTCTCTGTTTTGGACAGAGGATAGACCTTGGCCAGCATGAGATCAATTGTACACTCCCATGGGCGGTGCGGAGGGAGGCGAGCAGCCTTAGATACACTAAACACATCCACTAAATCCCTATATTGCAGGGGAATATTTACAGGCATATTAGCAAGCAGGCTCTCAATAGAGGTGGATTGCAAAGGAATACTAGTGGTTGACCTAGTATCTTCGAGTGACCAAGACTTAACCTTGGCCTCACGCCAGTTGATCACTGGGTTTTGCATTTGCAGCCAAGGTAACCCCAACACCACTAATGGGTTGGGGTGCTCTAAAATGAAAAATTACAGCTGCTCTTCGTGTGCGGGTTCTACATGAACCCCTATTGGCTTAGTTCTCCACTGAATGGAGCTACCCAAAATTAACCTTCTGTCTAAGGCTCTGACTGGGATTGAGTCTGGTAACCTCTCCACAGGGATCTTTAATGAGGATACTACATCACAGCTGACCCAGAGTCTAGAAGTGCAGAAACAGAAAAAGACAGGTTAGAGACAGTTAACTTGCATCGTACACCGTGACAAGGGAGTGTAAGAGGTGGACAAAGTTAGGGGTGGACAAACACAAGCCCTCCAGTCATCTCCTTCTCCGCTCTTGAGGAGCAAGTTTGGTAGTGCTCACATCCATGGGATCTGGTTGGGGCTCGGTCAGGGCTGGAACAACCAATGGAATGTTCTACCACCGAGTGAGTCCCTTGGCGTAGCTGTAGCAACCTAGTGCTACTTGATTTCCCATGGTCCAGGTGGTCTAACACTGCCTTAAAGTGTTGCACAAACTCCATGTATTGTGCAATCATGGGGTGTCCTTTTCCCCGCACGGCAGTGGCCCATTCTAGTGCTTGCCCTGTAAGGCATTATGTCAACAGAGAGACATTCTGTGTGGGAGTCATCTCAGGATATTCTGCAAAATAAAGCTCACACGTGAGCAAAAATGTCCTGCAGGCAGCGGGGTCCCCCACACTTGAGTAGCCACCGGGGCTGGCTTCGCTTGCACCACTTGTACCAGCTGGCCCACTACAGTAGCCAGTTGCTCCAGTTGGGACTGTTGGACTGCTACTTGCTGCTGTAGCAGGCCCTCTTCGCTGGGGAGGGGGACGGCTGTGGTGTCCATGTCTATGGCGTGGTCATCTGTCATGCCAGGTGCACTGGGAAGACATGACTGCAGGAATCAACTTTAGTTTAAAGGATTTTAATGAACCAAATGCAAAGGCTGAGCTCACAGAGCTCCCAACATGAATATAAATGTCAACACAAGTATTAAGTGATTCCAGGAGAACCTTCACTCCTGTGCAAAGGATTCACACCCAAGAGAGGCAAGCCTCAGTCTCTTTGCCGAGCTACAGGTTATGTGACCGGTCATGCCAGTCTAGACAGTCCACTCTTTACTGTGGTGGGCACAGCAACACTCCTCACACCTGCTGAGATGGAGGGAAGCAAACAAAAAGAGAACAGTCACTGGTACTGAACAGAGCCCCATGGTAACACTACCATGGTCCGTTGGCTGAGGAGAAGGCAGCTCTCCCACTGCCACCGAGCGAGCTGTCCTGGGAGGTAGAGCTCCAGGGAGATCCTTCACAAAGTCCAAATGACTGAAACACAGGCTCAGGAGCAGACACACTTACACTTTGAGTACAAACCCGAGCCGTTCACAGAAGGAGTTTGGTGAGGAGTTTAATTAATAGAATGCCAGTTCTCTCCAATGCACAATGTCATGATGCATTGTTACATTTTTACTAATGCACATTGGGCATTGTCAGATTAGTTACAGTCCCTTACTGTACATCAGCAAGGTAGCATAGATCAGTTTATAAGTATGAGCACTTTGGTGTCTTGTCTGAATGCTGCAGCAGCGGATGATAGCATGTATCATTTATGTGTGACAAAATGTGTGACAGAATTTGCAGAGTCAGCATGATTTTTTACAACTTTATCCATTAGTTTTATACACTTAAGCATCTGGGCTACCAGCACTTTGTCGTATTGTGTTAGGCAATGTACTTCAGGGCAATCGCAAGCATATGCATTATTAATTTAATACATTATTCACTTCTGGTGGTCACACACTCTATAGAGTACAAAGGTAGACTTCTTCAAAGCTCAACTGCTCAATGTACCTTTTCTCTCCACAGAAAGGTCATTGTTGTTCTAAGCCAGGTGTTGGAGAGCTACCAGATAAAGCTTTGAAGCACTTAAATTTGATAAAGCCCATTTTACACTCAGCCAAGATCAAATTCCAGTTGTACGACTGCAATTACTCTTATTAACAGCTCTCATTACACTAGTGAAACAATAATTGAGCTGTCCATGGACTGCTTTCATAGCAACTGCTGCAAGATTAGGGAGGCAATTTTGAAATGCTGGTTAAAATTTATTTCAAACTGATGATTTTAGGATGAGCTCATAAATGTGCATAACTATGTTAAGTTTCTAGTTTCAAATGCAACACCTTTGGGCTTGGTCACATGGTAGCCAATCTAACAAAATAATATAATTTGATAAAAGGACTTAATCAACTTATTATATTCTTCAAACTGAGAAACATTAACTTTATCACCTACATTTAGGAGGTTTTCACTTTCTAAGATATTTTTACAGAGAACTACAATTTCTTTTTGGGTTGAAGGGAATTTTTTCCAACAATTTGCAAAGCTTGTCCAACCTCACAACTGTTATTATGAAAGAATTTGTAGTTGGAGCATTTGGAGCATGCATATGTATAGGTTTCAAATGGTCAGTATTTATCATAATAACTGTATTTTCAGTTATTATGATAAAAGCTAAATCAGGTAAAAGAAAAAAAAGATCCAAGAGCAATGTTCCAAACCAGGGTTGTTAGGCATACCTAACTGTTCAGGCCCAGACCCAGTAAACTCAGTCAGTGATTACTTTTCCATCCCTTCCTGCACTAAAACAATTCCTCACTCAGCGACCTCTAAAGTATGATGACTGTGCCAACTAAGTTTCATTACATTTTTTGGCTCCTAATGTCCACATAAACCTCCTCTGTGGCTTCCAAAAAAAAAGAACTGCAATCCAACATGGCATGCCAAGCACATACCTTGTCAC
The DNA here is from genome assembly GCA_037974365.1 of Hydrocynus forskahlii. Classification (NCBI taxonomy): domain Eukaryota; kingdom Metazoa; phylum Chordata; class Actinopteri; order Characiformes; family Alestidae; genus Hydrocynus; species Hydrocynus forskahlii. The sequence goes on along the minus strand of JBBPCX010000023.1, from coordinate 9,174,832 downwards.
TTCATTGACACTTGCAAATGATGCGATTTAAATTCCCTGGCATGACCTGCATTGACAGTCATGCTCAAACAACAACAAAAAAATCTATAAAGGTAGCTTTCATTACAAAACATTTGAGAAATTAAATGAAATACAGGCAATGTAAAGATCCTCTGCTTAAGTTTACTGAAACTAGCAAACCACTCCATCTGAATTCCAGCACGAAGAAGAGAACATTAGAAAGATGTTTAAACTTGAAAAATAGACACCAGATGCATATCAATGCAAATTCCACTTTTAAATCACTATGCAAAGTAAAAGATGACTGGAGAGTGATCTTGAGCAAACTTTGAGGCACATGACCTAATATGAATGTGTTTATCCAATTATCAGCATTATTATAATCCTAATTACATTAGGAGTACACAGAAAATTACACAGAACATTCTTATCTTCAGCAATTCAAGTGACTGTAATTATCCTTAAATACACATGCTGAACATACACTTCAGTATCACTGTATTTCTTAAAACAAGAAAAAAGAAGCCACAATCCTACAAACAGGTAAAGTAAATAACACTGATTTTGTTGATCTTATTAAACCCCATTCTCCTGCTTGCATAGTGGTGGTGTTACCCACTACACCAACCACAACAGATAGAACAACACTTCAACAAATCATATGGCGCCCAGCTGTTGAAACATCTGGTCTCACCCTAAAGCAGAGGTACCCAACTCCGGTCCAACACACAGTGTGATAGCTCTTCTCAAACCAAGTCACTAAACCTAGCAATTAGCAGGTGAGTTGAACCAGATGTGTTTGAGCAGGAAAATCACCCTCTGTGCTGAACAAAGGCCCTCCAGGGCTGGAGTTAGGCACTCTTGCTTTAAAATGAGACTTATACAGACATTTTAACATCTAGCTGGCAGTGCCAACTGAACACTAAACAAAAAAGCTCTGAGCCAGTCCAAACAGCTGGCAACACCAGTTAGTCATGCACAGATGCTGCTGAGATGGAGACAGAAATAGACTTTTTGATTGGTTATTCTGTGGATAGAAATGCAGGGAGCACTGTGCCCTGGATCACATGGGACATGTGCAGTATGTAACTATAGGTAATTAGAGTCTCTTACTTGTCTCTTAGTTGACAGGTGAGAGCCAGGAAAATTCTTAAAAATATAAGGTATCAAAACAGGTTCTCTGAAGCATTTTTGCTGAAGAGACACTTTTGGCCCGCCAGAACATTCAATTTTTGTAGATGAGTTGTGCAAAGAACCTTTTAAAGGTGGAAAAATTCTATCCAAATGTTAGAACCACTAATGGTTCTACCCATATCCAAAGGTTTTTCTAGAATGTAGTAAAGAACAATTTAGTGCGTTGAGGGAATGTACAGACAATTTGTTTCACAAAACAATTTTTCATACAAAAATGCTTAGCATGCTGAGATTTCAACATAATGCTATGAATGATAATGTTCAATGCTCATTTGCTCGCTTTTGCTCTCTGAACTAATAGGCTCTCGCATGCTGCTTTATGTGCTGCTGTTGTTGTGCACTGAGCAATGAGCCATTCTTGCACTTTATGCTTCCTGGCCAGCTGTTATCTGACCGTAGATTTCTGCTGAGGATTTGTGAAATGGCCTAAAGCTGATGCATTTCAGCCTCCTGATGGAATGTTAAGAAACATAATTGGCCAAAGTGTTGTAGAAAGCATTTCTGCAGCAGCAAAATGCCACACCTGCAGAATGTCACTCGCCAGCAAACCCATCGAGGCCTACTCAGCAGGGGGGTTGGGCTGGAGCGGGGGTCAGGGGAGAGAGAGAGCTAAACATGCCATGCAGGAAAACCACCCTGCTTGCCTAGTATTGTTGTTTCATAAAATGCATGGATATAGCTGTTAAAATATTAACTAGGCCATTATCTTGGAACGAAGCAACAGTATAACAGTTTGTTGCAAGCCTTAATTGAGTGAGCAAATGAATACAAAGAGCTGATATGCTTTAATATAGATCTTTTAAGTTGGAATCCTGTTTACATGGGATGGATATTTACAGCACAGCTTCATTACAGTATGTGTCGGAGCGGTCAGTAAGGTAAGCAGAAATGCATGACTATGCCAGTTTGTTGCAGGAGCCGGGTGCCACCTAGGAAGTTTCACCCGAGGACATATTTTACTCTCACTGGTTAAAAGCACACAGGTCCATCTACTCTAGGAAGGAGCATAAGATGTGTTTCAACTCACAATTGTACTTTATTATAAACAATTCCGATAAAAACACAGGACTAAAATCATGCCAGGACTTGTGTTGTCAAGAGGAAACTGCAGATCATCATGCTTTACAACTAAAAATGTACGCAAAAAACAAAGAATAAGAAAATAAACACAGAACATTGTCCTTATCAGCTCATAAAGCTCCTCGAGCAGGATGAATTTCCCTACAACACTGTTATACCATAAACAGTCACTCTCACACACACCCACACGCACCCACACACCCATGCTCACCCACATTGGCCTAAACACCACCACAATGCAAAGGGACAGCCACCACCACCACTTGATAATCCGGTCTGGCAAGCTCCACTCCTGTAATACAAAGAAATAAATGGGTAAATAGACAACAGAAAATCAGCCAAGTCTATCATCAGCAACCTCCCAGAGATGAAGGAATCTCACACCATACCTTTCTAACACAGCATCAAAAACCAAAACAAAAAAAATAGTTTGTAAAGTTATACACACAGTGGAGGCAGGTACAGTAAAGAGCAGCCACTTATAGTAAAAAAGGTGAATATGTGATATGGTAAAAAAAATGCCTAAAAAAGCCTATTTTTATAGTGTAAATCCTAAATATTCTCCCAAATATGTAAAATACCAACGTTAGCCCTATACATAGCGTACTGTAATTTATGCATGCGTGTTTTCTATGCTATGTGCAGTCATTTTCTTTGGTATAAGCAGGTAAATACAGTAATAATTTCATTTAATTTACTGTAATAAAAATACAGGGCTTTAAGAAGAACAAAATGAAAAACACAAGAACATTTGAGATGCTCCACAGGGAAAATTCTGGACTGTGTCTGCCAGAGAAGCATCACAGGGTGGCAGCCAATCAGCAGCAAGGAGAAATAAATAACATTCTCAGACTGGTTACTTTCAAACCTCTCGCCTCTGAGTACAGGTGACTGTGACGTCCGGGCCTCGTCCATCACGCCCCCTCGTCCTCATGCTGGTTGTTTATGTTTGGAGCGGCGCTGAGCAGTGGAGGCCCATTCTGTTCAGATGTCTGATTGCCTTGCTAACCGTCGTGCATAAACAACACATAAACAACTCAGTACATATACAACACAGCAGAAGGACAAGGGGACGTGGCTGGCAAGGCCTTGACGATCTCAGGAAAAATCTGCGAGAGATTGAAGTCGTGATTAAGCGGGGGTTTACTTCCCACAAAAGAGCACCTAATAACAAAGCATTAGGCACACAACACTCATCACAGACTAAAAAAATGTGTACTATCAAAAGCTTAAAAAAATAATCTTTTAATTCTGCAACAAAATATGCTCACATACACATACATTCAGAAATTAAAGAAATATTCAGGATGGTAGATACAAAAATGGTAGTTCAACTCAAAATAGGTAGTTTATAACCACAGTTCAAAAGTGCAGAGCCAGGATGCTAACATGGTCAAAGACAGATCTCAGCGTGCCGCGTCGACCTGACGTGCCCTGACTCAATCACGTGACTCAAGACAGGAGGACTGATCACAAAACTGCGCTGGTAAGATCCCAACGACCTTGGTGTCTTACTCTCACCCCTTTTTTATATAAAAGAACAAAAACAGTCTGCAATAGCATTATCTGTATATTTTAAATGGTGAATCAAAATTACTCTAAAAAACATTCTTAGTAATGAGGTCAGATTAGACAGTGGGCATCAGCAAAGCTAAACCCTGATAAGTTTTTGTAGTGTCCACATAAATTTGAAGACTGTTTTGGGCATAAAGCTCTAAAAACTGAGTCAGCTCTCTGTCACTCTCATGGAAATCAGTGGAATCATAACAGGAAACGTAACATCTGCTGACAAGATGACACATCTTCATCATCAACCCTCAGAAAATCTGTCAAAGGAGAAGTGAGAGGCAAAAGGAGCAAGAGAAGCCACATTTAGCTGGAAGGAGAGCAGAAACCTGTCCAGAACAAGGGCTGTCAAATGCAGCCAAACTATTTTAACTGATTTTTCAAACTGCATGGGAACAAGTCCTGGAGTTATTCTGGTGGTTTTCCCACAGTTTATTTTAGAGGTGTGACAGCATGTTTTTTGCAGAAGATCTCTGTGTTCTGTTCGGGGGAATGAGAAAGACATGCTCGGCAACACTTGCTGACATGACTGAGTGAGTAATCCCTCCCTGTGAAGGCCCATTCTCTCATGAAACCATATTTAGCATCATCATAGCAGAACATTTTTCACAGAAAATCAGACTAATACTCTGAACACTTTCAGCTCTATAAAGTATGAGGCCCGGTTTATGTCAATTTCTTAGCACTCTTGAGTGTACTAAGGTCAATCAATAAAATGTTGAAAGGAGTGAGAGCAGGTTTCATAATGCAGCTATTTTCATGCTAATCATTTCAGAGTAATGTGTTGCACTCCAGTCAGAGTGTATTAGCACAGTGTCGTAGCATGGTGATTGTGAAGACATGCTAACCCAGACACACTTAGCGCCTGACAGTTAATCACTCAAATCCTCCCCACTTCCCCCTGGCCTCTCCAAGTTAGCGAATACACCCACTCAAATGGCTTGTCACACATTACATAAAGCCAGTTTCGAATGATTGAGTTTTGTGTGATGGTCGGTCAATGAATTCAGCAGCAAATTAGGGAAATGTTTCAATATGCTTCTGACACAACATTTATCTGTTGTTGTCATCATTATTTTGAACCTTGAATTCCCTCAAGCCCCAGTGCATTTTAGAAAGAACTCACAGTATAAAGATAAGGGTTTTTTGTTCCACAAGCAAGGATAGCTGGAATTAATACAGAATGAAGACAATCTCTCTCTCCCTCACACTTCCCCCCTTTTGTTTGCTTCTGGGTAAAATGACGTGATGGAAATCTTTCAAATCTCTCTCTGTCTCTCTGTGTCTCTGTTTTGTTTGCTTTTGGGTAAAACAACAGCAGAGTCTCCAGCTCTGCTTGGGTAAATGTTACACACCAGTGGCTTGACATTTAGCCTACGCTGTTAGTCTCCACAGCAGGGAAACAGACAGGTAAGCGGGGTCTGAGGCATAACTCTTCCACTTTTCCAAAGTCAATAAACACATTGAAGCGATGTGATAAGCTTCAGTTCAGTCAGGGACATGCGTGCTAGTTTGATAGGATTATTAAAATAGTCAAAACAAGACCCAAACAACATCATGGCTACATCATAAATATTCATCCTGTCTTTCCCCTGTGACCCTGTTATTGCTTTGATGTGGCTTAATTCCTTTTTGTCATCCCTGTGAGAACAGCAGAAAATGTCAGCTATACACAGTGTCAAAAGAATGCTAAGGAAACGATGGACCATCAACTCCTTGGGAATTGACTACTTGCCACTGGCTATTGCCTGGTAATCTTTAAATGATTCAGTCTGTGTTTCCTTTTATCTTCTTTCCCATTCACACTCAAGTGAAATGCTATTGTTGCCTCTCAGTTGGACTTAATCTGGTCCCAGCACCCCTTTAGAATGATTTAGAGCCATTGCTTAAACCATGGAGGTAATCAAAAGTAGGCCCTAATGTCAAATTTTTGTCAGGCTGCATGGAAATACAGGGAAAGGCAGGAAATTCAACAATGGCTATAAACAAGCAGCAAAAGAGGCATAGACATCTGTGCAATCTAGCTTTTCAATCTCTGTCAGAGACTGCAAAGAGCCATGGCTGTGACAGTTTCTTTCCCTGTAAAAGACTTTTAAATAACTAATGCCATAATTATACATTTATCTGATCTCTCTTTGTGCATTTTAAATGGTGAAAATGTTCCCCACCCCCACACCAACTCCCCTTTATTCTGAGGGGACTCATATTTCTCCTGCATACAAACCAGATGCTTTAGATGGGTTCATTCTGATCCAAATTTTACACACTTTTGAACTGGTTTTACTGCATCACTGTCATGTCATGCCAAGGCAGGGAGGCGCGGATGCGGGATTCCATTTTACTTCAGACTTTATTTCCCACACACTAAAAACCTACTGGATCACCAGACAAAAGGTCCTACTAGAACGAAAGTTAGTCTGATGGTGGACCGACACTGGTACATGAAACAAAGGCTCTTAAATACAAAATAGATCTAAACCAAGAGCAAATGAAAACACACAATCACTTAAACTAAAAGTCAAAATAATATTTCACACAAACAGAAAGAGCAGCCTCTAGCAGCCGCTGACCAGGTACATGACAGTACCCCCCCCCCACCCCAACGGCACCACGCCGAGGCGCCAGAGGGCCACCAGGCCTCCACAAAGGTGGGGGAGGGGCAGAGGCAGTGAACGCGGACCCCAGGGACCCCACACAGCCGCCTCCCTTTGGGCAGCAAAGCAGCCCCAAGGTGGAACAGGAGTTTGGGGAGCCTTGGGGAGCGGGGCTGAGGCCGCCATGTCAGGAACAGGGGCTGCAGCTTCAGGACCTGTGATGAGGGCTGCCATATTGGGAAATTGGAGCCCGGGGCCGGAGTGTTAAGACAGTCTCCGTGCTGGCTGGGGGGCTAGCTCATGCACTAGCCTGGAGGCAAGTGATGGGGCAGCCATTGTTATACCAAGATTAAACATGCATACAGAGCCACACAGCTTCCACACATAGGCCAGTCAGACCACCTCTCTCTGCTCCTCATCCCTGCACACACGCCTCTCAGAAGAAGAACTGCTGCTGTAATCAAGTCCATCACCACGTGGCCAGAAGACGCACTTCTTCAGTTTCAAGACTGTTTCACTCACACAGAATGGAGCACTTTTGAACACCAGGACCTGGCAGCACACATAGATGCTGTCCTGTCCTACATCACATTCTGTGTGGGAAATGTCACAGTGAATAAATGCATCAGAGTGTTTCCCAACCAGAGGCCCTGGATGACCAGCCAGGTCCACAAAGAATTCAAGATTCGGAACTCTGCCTTCAGGTCAGGAAATAAAGAACTGTACAGTGCTGCCAGAGCAGATCTGGAAAGGACAATTAAAAAAGCCAAATCTGACTACAGAAAGAACATAGAAAATCACCTTCTGGACAACAACACTCAGCAGATGTGGCACGGCGTTCAGCAGTTCACCAACTTCAGGGGACATACCCACTCAGGTGGGAACGCAAGCATTGCGCTACCAGAAGAACTGAACACCTTCTTCACACGCTTTGAGACCCAAACCCCACAGCTAGCAGTGACACCATCCCAGCATCAACCAGCTTCCAGCTCCCTTTCACTGGCTGTACAGGTGCAGGACATTAAACGGATGCTCAGCAGGGTGAACCCTAGGAAAGCAGCCGGGCCGGATGGAGTCCTGGGGAAGGTACTCAGAGCCTGTGCAGACCAGCTGCCACAGGTCTTCACCACAATTTTCAACCTCTCCCTGACGCAGGCCACCATCCCAGCCTGTCTGAAGTCCGCCACCATCGTCCCAATACTTAAAAAGTCAGCCACAAACAGCTTAAGTGACTACCGCCCAGTTGCACTCACACCCATCATCACTAAGTGCTTTGAGCGGCTAGTCCTAAACCACATTAAAGCCTGCCCCCCCCCTCCTTTGACACCCACCAGTTTGCCTACAAAGCAAACAGGTCAACAGAGGACGCCATAGCCACTGCCCTTCACACCGTGCTGAGCCACCTGGAGAATAAAGAAAGCTACATCAGAATGCTTTTCCTCGACTTCAGCTCAGCCTTTAACACCATCATCCCTGACATCTTGGTCAGCAAACTGTCTGGTCTGGCCCACTGCTGTTCACCCTGTACACCTCGGACTGCAGACCTGCCCACGTCAGCAACACAATAGTTGAGTTTGCTGATGACACAACACTGGTGGGGCTGATCTCCGGTGGGGATGTGTCTGCCTATAGGGACGAGGTCCTGAGGCTGTCTGAGTGGTGCATGGCAAACAACCTGGCTCTGAACACAAAAAAATGAAAGAGATCCTCCTGGACTTCAGGATGCACAGGGCAGATCCACCTCCCCTCTACATCAAGGGTGACTGTGTGGACACTCTCACTTTTCTGGGGACGACGATCTCCGCCGACCTCTCCTGGACTGCTAACACCATGGCAGTCATCAAAACGACACAGCAGCGTCTGCACTTCCTGAGAGTGCTCAGGAAGAACAACATCAGCAAGAAGCTGCTAGTGACCTTCTACCGCTCCATCATCGAGAGCATACTGACTTACTGCATCCCAGTATGGTTCTCCCACTGCACAGAGTCAGACCAGAAGAGACTGCAGAGGGTAGTCAAGATGGCACAGAAAATCATCGGCTGCCCCCTCCCTCCCTCACTGAAAGACATCTCCACATCCCGCTGCCTCAACAGAGACCCGAGAATCATCAGAGACCCGACCCATCCTGCTCATGACCTGTTGAACCTCCTGCCCTCTGGCAGGCGCTACAGGTCCATCAGAACTAGGACCAACAGGCTCAGAGACAGTTTTATCCCACAAGCCATTACTGCACTAAATACACAAAAACTCATCTCATCACCGCCCACAGACAACATACAATAACTGCTACAGTTTTTCCACAAATCTCTGGGCAATGTGCAATAATCTCAACACTGTCTACAATACATGCATCTATTTATACTTTTATAGTGTCTTTTTATACATATATATGTATATATATATATATATATATATATATATATATACTCAGTATATATATTTATATACACAAGTGCAATCCTCATCTCGATAAGAGCAATACTTAATACTTGAACTGTAAATTGTGCGTCATTGTTGTCTGTCCGCAACTTCGTTTGATGTTTATTGTCTATACTGTGTTCACTGTCTGCACTGTTAACTGTCTGCACTATGTCACTGTCTGTATCTGTTTGCACCGTTAAGTGGCCCCTACAGTTTCGTTATATGTGTAGCATCCTGCTTCAGTACAATGACAATAAAGAAATATCTATCTATCTGTCTATCTATCTATCTATCTATCTATCTATCTATCTATCTGTCTGTCTATCTATCTATCTATCTATCTAAAGGAAAACGTGTGCAGATTAAGGCTGATTAAGTGGAAAAACTGAATTTTCCCCTTA
>JBBPCX010000023.1:9149217-9165476 GCA_037974365.1 Hydrocynus forskahlii | reverse complement strand
TGTATTTATATACACACACATATATATACATATACACACATATGTGTGTGTGTGTGTGTGTATATATATATGTATACACATACATACACACACACAAAAACACACACATATATATATATACATATATACACACACACACACACACACACACACACACACACACACATATATTATTATTATTATTAAAGGTCCAAGCATGCAGTGCGAGGATCCCTATTGTATCTATGCAGAATTTTATTATTAGGGGTCCAAGCATACAGTGCGCAGGATCCCTATTATATCTATGCTGATTTATTTATTTTTTTGGACCACAAAACGCATTGGGGAGCAACAACCGTAAGGCGCACAGCCTTGCAATTTGGTAGGTACATGCGGTACTCCAACCGCTACTCAGGCACCAAGAGTCACGCCACGCAAACCTATTGGCGCTATAACAAGCACTTTTGCGTTGAGCCTCAGCAAATTTGAATTGTAGGTCTGATTTTCAAAATTCTTTTTGCATATTATTCCTTGGCATCAGCCGGATCAAATGAGACCCCGCCCATCCATTTCCACCTAATTATATTTTTTGCTAATTTGCATAATATGCAAAACCATCTTTTGCGGACTAGTCCCTGGTTTTTCCACAAATCTGCACAAGTGGGGTCTCGTCGGAATCGCAAGACACTCATTGTCAATAGTAATTAAAAATGTGCAAATCTGCAAACAGCATGGCCACCATATGCAAATTAAGCTTGTCAGTTTTGCATACAATGAGTTAAACTGCAATTACTCATAAGCCCTTCGTTCAATGCTTACCCAACTTCGGAAACCCATGCAAGGCATCACTCAACAGCAGTACCCCAATTTGTGTCCATATTTACCACTTGGTGGCACTATGACAGGTCAAAATTGCCTCTCTCTCTCCAGCCGTGTGGCCAGTGAGCTCACAAAATTTGTATTTCACACCAGAAGACATTGCTCTAGCACATTCTCGAATTTAAGTGACATCATTCGACCGTATCATGAAATACATGGCCAATATCAGCCAAAGGGGTGCCAAAAATTTCTACATGGCAAAAAACATGGTTATCCCAGGCCGACGATGACAGGTCACGACAGGTCACAAAGCACTTATAGCATGAAATTGCTTCTCTCTCTCCAGCCGTGTGGCCAATCAGCTCAAAAATTTCCGTTCTACGTCAGAAGACATTGCTCTAGCACATTCTGGAATGTAAGTGACATCATGCGATCATATCATGAAATACATGACCAATATCAGCCGAAGCGGCGCCAAACATTTCTTCTACGATTCTCAAACTTGGTACATTTGTTGACATACAAGTTTAGATGATGCACTTCAGATTTGGTCAACTTTGCCCATTGGGGGGGGCGCTACTACACACGATGGTTTTTGAACAGAAATCATGACATATGAGACATTGCATACACCCCTGATGGATGTCAACTTTAAATCCTTGGAAAATTTTTCATAACTTTTTCTTTGTGCATAATTTGCATTACTAGAAAAATGTACTTTTACGAACTAGTCTTAGGTTTTTTGACCTATCTTCACAATTCTTGTCTTTCGTGAATCCAAAGAGGCCCAAATCAAATACTTATCAAAAACATTTGGACTTTTCTGAACAGCATGGCCAAGACCTGCGATTACATTCACATGGATGTGACGTAATTGACCCTAATGGGCCCAAATTGCTAACGCTAGGTCTGTTCTACACCAAATTTGGTACAGATGTATAATGTGGTACCGCAAGGATTTGTGCAAAATTTCACTGACATCAGCCAATGGGGGGACGCTACAGTACATAATTGCACTTATTGCTATATTTCTTCTATGGCCTGTACACTTCAAACCAGTCTAACTCCAGATCCATTCAAGATAAAAGGGCGAAACTTGCATGAAATGGTCAGTCTGCTCATTTTTAAATTTTTATATAGCACAACTTAAATGGTAGGCCAAAATGCATTTTTATTAATTTGCATAATATGCAAAACCAACTTTTGCGAACTAGTCCCTGGTTTTTCCACAAATCTGCACAAGTGGAGTCTCGTCAGAATCGCAAGACACTCACGGTCATTAATAATCAAAAATGTGACACCATGCTGTTTGCAAATTTGCACAAAGAGGAGGAGTGACCAGAACTAACCTGTCTTAGGAAGCTCGCCCGTGTAGCATGATGGAAAAGCCCAGACGCGGACAGAAGCGAGAGGGCTGGTTAGTCATGCTAGTTGTTCTGTGAACGCTCTAAACTAAAAGTATGATTCCCACCGGAATCCTTGTTCACACTCATGCACAAGATTAGAGTACTCACGTGAGAGTTTTCGTAGAGATGAGAAGCGATGGTGAAGGTTGAGCGGCAAAAACTTAATGCCTGAGTACTGAGGAAACCTTACTTCCTGTTTATATGCTCTGTGACGCGCTCATTTCCTGTGACCTTTGCGCGTCACCTGAATAGTGCATGTGACAGTAATCTCCAATTGGTGTATCTTGTTTCCATGTTTCTTTGTCAGGTCTGATTTGTTTGTGGTCGTTGTTGGTTTCCTTGAGTCTAGATTTTCAGTTTGTCTTTGTCGCGGCGCCACCGCACTCCGTCGCGGCGCGGCGGCGCTTCTTGGGACGAGACCGGGGGAGCTCTGTAGCTCCGGGGCGACCAGAAAGCCATTGTACTGAGGGACTTCGCACAGGCAGGTTTCTCCCCTGTGACTTTAATTTCACTCTGACACATTGACAATACAGAAGACATCTATAATGCCCGGACAAGGGACACAGAACACAACCCAGACTAAATACCAGAACATAAACCCGAACAACCAATGAACACACGGAACAGAACAGGGGACACGTGAAACAGATCATTAAATCAGGACACATGAAACAAGGAACAGGCCTATACATGGAACAGGGGTGACCCCTACTGGCCACCCCATGAAACAAAACCCCAGAACCCTGAAAACACCACCGTGACAGTCTTGTTCTTTCATGCCTTAGATTTTCCTCATCTGCCTTGGCTTGACTTAGTTCTTAGCATGTTAGCTGGTTGCCTTAATTGTCCTTTTTCGTTCTTTGTTTATTGCCATATTTTGTGGCCTTTGCCTTGTATTGGTTGTTTGCTATATTTGCTTATATTCTTGTTTAACATTTGCAGTTACCATTAGCAAACAGGATTACATTCAGCCTAAACATTAGCATCATCTTTCTGTTGTTTAGGCTAGCCAAGGCTAGCTCTCTCTGCTTACTTTCAGGCTCAGTAATAGTGTGTCTGTCTTTTCCATTACTCTCTGCTTTTTATTCTTGTTTTCAGTTGAATAAAATTAAATTGCTCTTACATCAACCTACCTCTAAGCCTTCACAAATTGTGGCACATCCAAGTTGAAAACCAAAGCTTCCCAAGTTCTGACACTGTGACAGTGTACTTGCTAAGATAGAGAGAGAACAATAGAGGAGAGAGAACTCTTTCACATACATAATAAACACTATGATTCACACCATATATAAGTAGATTTTAGGACTCCTTGTATTACCATATTCCTAGCTCGCACATCTAATTTCTCCCTACCTGTGAGCACAGGATTACCCAGCAGTCCACCGTGTCAGATAACAGTAGTGTTTTTACATTTACATTTACATTTACATTTATGGCATTTAGCTGCCGCTCTTATCCAGAGCGATGTACATGAGTGCTCAAGTAGCCTACATTTGTATCTTAGACCTGTAAAGCTAAACTTAAGTCAATCACCCACAATTCAACCAGGATACTGCACGCCCGGTACACCTAAACAACACCTGTCAAACAACACCTGTCAAAGAAAGTCAAGAGTTAGTAGTAAGAGTTAGGAAGTTTGTTTTTTTAAATAGTAGTAGTAAGCAAGTGAAGTGAGAGAAATGAGAGACATTGTTAGTCACCAAGGTGCTCCTTGAAAAGGTGGGTCTTCAGGCGACGATTGAAGACAGCTAGGGACTCTGCAGATCTGATCGGAAGAAGGAGTTCGTTCCACCACTGTGGGGCTGAGACTGAGAACAGTCTCGACACATGTCTCCCACTTCGTCTGATCAGCGGATGCTCAAGACAAGCCGTGCTTGAAGGCCTGAGAGGACCTCCAACTAATTTTTTCCCATCAAATTGCCTGTTTATTTCGCCTAGGGACTGAGAAGTAAACAGTAGCCATTACGTCTTCATTTGTCATGCTGAAAACATTAAAGTCCTTCAACATATGGCTGGTTCAACTGTTACTGTAATGAGGCATTGTAAGTGTTATTTTCAGCAGGAGTCAACATGACTTGCCCTAGGGGCCACTGTGACTGCTGCATGGTTGTCATAGTGATTTATGTGGTATGGGCAAAACATACGGAGGACATGACAGAAGAAATAACTTTGATAGGACACATTTTCAGAATTCCTGGTTGAACAAGCACAGTTCAAAGCAGGAGGTACTACCAGACTATGATGCAGTATTGGCTCCATAAGAAAGAGAGTTTCGCTGTGAAATGAAGGCTTGATAGATCAATTAAAGGATCAAAATAAGCATGCTAACAGTATGTGGTGGTGGTCTGAATGCAAGGTGCAAATGGCAGACATTATCATAATCAATAATAGTTTACAGTTTGTTTCTGTACTATTCAACTATATGACCACAAATTAGGAATATTAAGTGGCAAGCATAAAAAGACAGGTTACCTCAGTAGAATATTTTCCACAATCATAAAAGATCAAAACTGTGACATAGCTAAACCTGGACTTGCTCAAGGTCTAGGACAGTGATCGCCAACTGGCAGCCCGCGGGCCACATCCGGCCCGCCACAGCTTTCCATCCGGCCCCCCGATGGAAAATGAATGGACGGTAAATTCTGCACTTGCCCGCGGAAGTTTTCTGAGAGTGGAAGTTCTCCTTTTATTAAAATTTCTCTGATATTACTGAATCAGGAATAGCCTAGTGAGGAGGGAAAAGTATGTCCTACGTTTATTTTTTTCTAAATTAAATCTGTCAGTAATCAGAGTTATTAGCCGAAAACCGTTCACCTCGCCCTGGTGTCCTATTACTTTTGTCTGAGGTGAACAGTTTTTGGCTAATAACTCCGGATCTCCAGGGATCTCTCTTATGGAAAATGAGGGGTTGTTGGAAAGGTGTCACCGAGCCCTATCTAACTGTGAAGTTTCACATTTAGAGTGCAATATATGTTTTTCATATTTAACATTTAGATTTAAGACAAGGCAAATCCATCAAGTTGGTGATCACAGCATGCAGTCTAGGCCCCTGCTAACTAACAGCCAATTGTAATCACGGGGCGTGGCTAATTAGCATACCTTCTAAACATTTAGAGCTCAACATTTAGAGCTCAAAAATCCCACATTTAGAGTCGCCTTTTGTAAAGAGCGTAACATTTAGATTTTACATTTAGAGCGCAACATTTAGATTTTACATTTAGAGTACATTTAGATATATATTTAACATTTAGATATATATTTAACATTTAGATTTAAGATTTAACATTTAGATTTAGATTTAACATTTAGATATATGTTTAACATTTAAATTTACCATTTAACATTTACGCAGCAAGAAAACGTACCAAAATGTAACATTGTTTTTTTTTTATTTAGCTCTAAATGTGTGAAAATTGCATTACATTGTTTTAAACGATGAAAAAATGACACTTCTAAATTTGTCAAGCTGTTTTTACAAACGGCACCCCATAAGCATCTGGCCCTCACAGTGTCTGCCGAGAAAAACTCTGGCCCTTGGACAATTGTAGTTGACGACCCCTGGTCTAGGACAGAAAGAAAGGTAAATGAACATATTGCACATTTTGGGTTACATTCTGAAATTTAAATTGCATTGAGTGCGTTAGTTCCTGGTTAGGGCCTTTGTCCTGACATTTAAAAGATTTAGATTTTTTTTAATATAATAAAGGCAAGGGGGAACTTCTACTGTAACTTTTTTAATTTCTTGGTTTTTTTAATCTTCTGGATTACTGAACCTCTAGATGGTGACCATTAATGACATGAGTTTGCGGTACGAGTGAACGATTTTTGTGGTCTCCGAATAAATTGCGCCCTTGCTCAGAATTACCCCAAAATGTCATGCTCACTTCCTTCCACTTACACATAATTCATGGGTCAAGCTCTGATGGCTCTGGAAATTGGGTTCATAAGCTATGGAACAGAGTGAATTGCTGCCAGTCAGATACCTTTTCATTGCACTACTTGCATTCAAATTTTGTCAAGAACAGAGCCTCCAAAAGGCTAAGACTTCTGATGTAAGCCATAGTGAGGGACCATTTTAATATGTTTTTGCATTTTCAAATGAGCACTTCTAGAGTGCTATAATAAATTTGGTCTTTTTTACTCAAATAAGCTACATATATGAGCATACATTATACGTACACACAAACAAACTATAACAGTATGACCACTCACAAAATAATGTTGATTATCTCCTTGCAGTTGATGCACAACTGCACAGAGATAATCAACATTATTGACTATGTTGATTATACATTAGGCGTAATCAACATATATGCCAGTGGTATTTCCTGATAGCAGTACAATCTTTTACCAAGACTGTTCACCGCTGCCATATTGCACACATTGTTTGGGAAAGATTTGAGGACATCATAAAGCATTTTCAAGGCCTTGATCAGGTGTTCGTGAGATGTGCTCAAACAACAAGCCACAGCACCATAATGGAATCACTTTTGGTTCAATAAAAAACCTTTGAGTTTAAATAATATGAAGACAGGACATTCTCACAAAACTCTAAAACAGAATTCAGCAATAAAGAGGAACAGTGATTTGAACAATATAGATGATCAGTTGTTACAGCAATGAACGCGTAAGGTCTTCACTCATTTTCTGTCATGCTTCTCCGTGTATAAAGAGAGCTATTTATCCTCCCACACTTTCTGCCTTGGTCTTTTGTAGTTCCTCCCTAAATCAATCTCCTTTGAGCTAGTTCATTGTCAAAATCACATGACTAATACAACTCAGTGGGCAGTAAGACATACTCTTTAGAGAGGTGAAGTTGATGAGTCTTTGGGTGTCCATTTCTGATATATGCCTTGCCGTCACTCTGTGGTCTTTTTTCCCCTGTCCTCCCTCAGAGAACTGCGGAAATATACCCAATGATTACACGCATCATTCACTGTCACAGCTGTACTGCTACTGGAAGCACGGTTCTCCATGCTTCTTCATCAGTGTCTGTTTTTGTGCCTATCAAAGAGGTGCATGTCTGAATGATGGTGCTCAGATTAGATCAGATAATAACAGTTGGTGAGGTTCTACATAAAGCAGCTGTCTTCCTCAGGGAGAAATATGCTTGCTGAAGAGATTGCTTTAAGTCATTGCTTTATTTGTTCACAGGCAAGAGAGCTAACAATAGGTGTAAGAACTTATACTGTACATTCTGTGACTGCCTTTATCTCCATAGTTTATAGATAAATGCAGCCAATTGAGGATACACAATATTTAGCCCTTCAGGAGTAGGACTTAGGCCCTTGGCCTCAGAGTAATCACCAACATAATTAAGAAGTGCCAGTAAAATTAACAAATCACATTTTGATTTCAGATAGGTAGGACCAATTCATTGAGTAAAAAGATCTCTCTAGGCTCTCTAGAAGGTCTACACACCTCACTGATTGTTAAGACAAGTAGCCTAATGATAAGGTTTATGTTGTTTTTAGAAGTTGAACTCTGTGTTAGGTTTCTTAATTGAAGGAATCACTGTAAAACTGCAAAAAAAAAAATACTGAATGTTATAAGATAAACCCTAAGAACCGTAATGCACCAAAATGTAAATTATAGGCCAATGTTGATACATAAACATTTATGAAATGATTGGCACTGGGAAGAAAACCAATTTTTTGTTAAGAACTACAAATACAATAGAAGGCATAAAATGAAGCAGCATCTAAATGTTGCATCACAATTGTCAGTTTGAAATATTAGTTAAATCCATTTACCTGTTTAGTAGTAAAGCTTTTCTTGAACAGTTATCTGCCAATTTGATTCTGATATCACTGTACACCCCCAACTGTCAATAAATATACATGTGCACTGCCTTTATCTTAGAGCTAACAGGACATTTTACAGGTAGGTCCCTAGGCTTGTATAGGGCTCAGCATTATCCTAGCAATGTGTTTCTCTCGTTTCTTTAAGTTTCAACATTTATTTTCTAAACTAAAGTAGTTCTTTCTTTTGTCATGACTTGCACCTATAGCATTTAAATCTAGGCTATGTTAGTATTATCTCCAAATGTAAAGAACACAAGAGCGCCAGTGCCCTTTGAAGAGAGCCATTTCCATAAGGGAAAAAAGTCAATATAGCTAAGAACCAGCCAAAAAGAAGACGCCAGCAATTAATCGTTTTTTAAAAGAAAAATGTTGAACTGATTAAGAACACTGTCCAGGATGTCACAGATATGTCAAAGACTAAAAAAGGTATGTCAAAGACTACCAAGAAAGAAAACACAAGGAGTGTCTCTGTGAGTTTCTCACAATTCACCACTAATAAGCCTCAAGAGCGAAAAGAACAGGTAACAGCTTTCTAAAAGTGTATAATTCCTGCTGTGTTCAGAGATTTTTGCCACTCATTAACAAACTAAAGCATACTAATACGTAAACTAGGATTTTTAGAGGCAGAAAAGCAGACTGTTTTGACTTGTTAGGTCATTCAACCTATACCCTTCTTAATATGTATTTCACTTACCGGCGCTGGACTTGAACAAAAAATCAGCCTACCTGGGGGGCGGTGGCGGTGTTGGTTGCTGACGGGATTCCACGGCGGCCCAAAATTACCATTGCCCCGGCATGCCAGTTTAGCACTGTCACTTACTTAAAACAAGACTGAAGGCCTCTGAAGAAGCAGAAATTGAAAATTGCGTCATTCCATTCCAGCACCACCAAAAATGGGCACCATTGAGTGTTTTCACTGATCACAGAGATTGACAAAAGTCCAATCTTTCCAATTACTTATCTGAAATGGTTGGGCAATCATGTATTGTTCAGTGTAAATGCTATGCACTTTTATCTATTTTTTTTTTTATTTCATTTCAAATCAAATGTGCCCGAGTACCAAGTCAAATAATAAAAACAGTGACACTGTCTTATGCGCTGCAGTTTAGAACAGAGTTACCTGCCGAAAAATTGGCTACATAAAATTCAATAATTGGTGGCAGAACAAAGGTAAAGCAGTTTGCTTCCAAAATGCGATTTTGAAATGCACATTGATATATCGGTACTTGTGAATAATCGTTTTGCCATAATGTTTCATCCAGTCTCTTGTAATTATTTTCCATCCATGGCAAAGCCTAAAGACTTTGTAGGGACCCTTTTGTCACATCTCCGGAGCCTAGCCACCTCCATGGCAGATAAGCACTTTACTCCTCTGTCTGGGTCAGCAATAAATCGTCTCCCCAACTCTATACAAGCTCTAATTTGGAATAAGTGTAAAACTCAACTATAAAACAATCTCACCTCGCATAACATGGAAAAAAATTATGTTGTGCTGGATGTGCATTGCAGTGACAGCAACCATGCTCAACTTCCTGCACCCAAACACTGTTTTTTTTGACAGTATAAATATCTGACACCTTTCACAACAGGAGAAACCCACAACTTACAACTAAAGCCTCTTTTATTGTTTGCACAGTATATTTGTATTCTTGTTCAGCAAAAAGCAGATGGGGTTGTGTTTGATGTAGCTGCTGGACTGCAGTGTGCGAGCCAAAGGGAGGAGACAGCCCAGAGTGTTTTCTATCTCTTTCCTCTCACTCTCTTTCTCTCTTTCAGTCCTTTGCTCTCATTTCTTGGCTGGAGCAGCAGCTGCTAGCCTCCGGTTGTTAACGCTCTGAGGAGATGCTGCGTCAAGCAGATGAGGCTGAGATGGGAGGCAAAAAGGCTGATCAGCCAGATAAAGCACCTGAAGTGATTTCTAATAAGCAACGGCACCAAAGGGTAGAAGAAACACTTTTGCGAAGGTTTTATTTAATCCTCCACCATGAAACCTCATCTCAGTTTTGTGCACTGTTTTTTGTCTTTTGCCGACAGAGATTTGTGGTTACTAGTGCAAATACACATGCCCACACACACACATGCATGCCAGCAAATAAATATGAACACATATAAAGGTCACATTCATGGTTTCTACAGTCTCAAGAGACATGTTTCAGGCAGTAAAGCAACTACCCCCAAGAGCATATTCCCAGAACAGATGTGTGTGCGTCCGTGTGTGTGTGTGTGTGTGTGTGTGTGTCAGTGTTTAAGTAACCAAGGGACTCCTCTATCATGCAAGGCACAAATATTTTATATCTGAGAAAAATACCAAATATCCTGTATAATGACTTGCCTATGTCTCATGCAAATGAAGAACTACAAGGTAATGTGTGACATGTTTGCTTTACATTTCTATTTCAAGTTTTGCAGGTTCTTTAACAGCTGCTTTCAGAGAGCTCATTGTGACTTATGAAACAAGAGGAGATCTGTTTTCCATTGCATGAGCATCACAGCATAGTGAGGTTTGCCAATATTGAACCATCACAGAGGGCATGAATATGTCTCAGGGCTAATGCCGGAAAATCACCACAGGAACACTAATTTAGAATACAGAGAAAAGGAGGGAGGGGAAGAGAGAGAAACAGAGAGAGAAAGTTTGAGAAAGATAGATGAGAAAAGAGAGAATACAGAAAATGAAATGGAAAGAGTCACAATTTGTCTATGAGAGAAGTTTGGAGAAGAGCGGGAACAGAGACAGAAAAGGAGAGTATGAGAGAGAGAGAAAGCGAGAGAGAGAGAGAGAGAGAAAATGAACGGGAGGTCTTTCATGAAAGTGTGATTTGTCAGACAGTGTACAGCATCATGATGAAGCATTATGCTGGAGTCCTTATGTAAACCGCCTCCACAATCGTGCTGCCTTTATGTAAGCCCAGAGAGAGAGAGGAGAGATAGAGAAAGGAAAAACAAGAAACATAGAAAAAAATGGAGAAACCACACTTCACTCTTGATCTGATTCCATTTCCGCTTATAACATTTACCCTGCAGTCAACCTCAGTGTTTCCGAGCCTTCACAGCTGGGCCTTTCATGACACCCCTGCACACACATACACACATACACATGTCCACCTGAAAAGCCTTTGACACAGTCATAGAAGAAGCACTCCACTCAAAAAAGTGACAGGTTTTATTCCCAGTCTTTTTTTGTCCTAAAACATTCACTCCGTCAGACATGGCCAGAATATCATGATCCCTTTTGGTTAGGGCTACCATTAGCACTAGGTTGGCATGACAACCAGTTCCTCTTATGAAAGCTCTCGGCAGTAACCAAGAATGGACTCTGTATTGCCTCTGTAGAGATTTGAAAGAGGATTGTACTGCTGTTGGTGCTTGAAGCTTTGCACATCAGTACATCAGGCTTGTATGTTCGAGAATGTCGATACGCACCTGTTGCATTGAGCTGGTTGGTCTTAATTTCTTTTGTGGTGACTACACATGATTCCCAACAACCTCTGGCAATGAATTTCTGTGGCACTCATGCCAAACCTATGCTAGCATGCTGTATGCCGAAGTTTGCACTCCAGGGGCAGAACAGAGAGGCTCTCTGACTGGAGCTGCACAGCAATATGCTACTTAATGCTGAAGCACTTATGGAGTGGAAGTTTCAAGGCTACCCAAAAGTCGAACACTTTGGCTGAACAGTTTATATTGCATTTTGTGTTGAAACCAAAAATGTTGAATATCTGAATATATGTCAATAGCATGTAGAGATATTTGTAGTGCTGCTAAAACCACTGAACAATACACCCACTAAAACTAAGGATTGTGATCTGCTTACTTTACTTCCATGAGGTACGCTTTTGGCTTTTTGCTTCATCATTCATATTTATGTGAACATTTTCTAGCTTCTCTTTATCACTTACAATTAAACAAGCTGCTTCTGTTACTGTGCCTTCATGACTGATATACAGTAGTGCTCTTAAGTTTACATACCCTGGCAGTATTTATGATTTCTTAACTATTTTTCAGATAATATGAATGATAACACAAAAACCTTGCTGAAGCCATTTATTGTCAAACAATTGTGTTTACTCTTTTTAAATCATACTCACAACACAAACTACCCAAATGACCCTGATCAAAAGTTTACATACCCTGGTGATTTGGCCTGATAACGTGCACACAACTTAACACAAACAGGTTTGAATGGCTTCACCTGTGATCTGTTTGCTTGTAATTAGTGGATGTGTATAAAAGGACAGTGAGTTTCAGGACTCCTGACAGATCCTTGCATCTTACATCCAGTGCTGCACTGACGTTTCTGGATTCTAAGTCATGGGGAAAGCAAAAGAATTGTCAAAGGATCTGCGGGAAAAGGTAGTTGAACTCTATAAAACAGGAAAGGGATATAAGAAAATATCAAAAGAATTGAGATTGCCAATCAGCAGTGTTCAAACTCTAATTAAAAAGTGGAAAATTAGGGGTTCTGTTGAAACCAAACCACGGTCAGGTAGACCAACTAAAATTTCAGCCACAACTGCCAGGAAAATTGTTTGGGATGCAAAGAAAACTGACAAATTACTGCAGGTGAAATACAGGACTCTCTGAAAACATGTGGTGTGGCTGTTTCAAGATGCACAATAAGTCATTGGCTACAGCAAAATAATGTGAAGGTTCTGGAGTGGCCATCTCAGTCTCCTGACCTCAGTATCTTTGGGGAGACCTCAAACATGCAGTTAATGCAAGACAGCCCAAGAATTTACAGGAACTGGAGGCTTTTTGCTAGGAAGAATGGGCAGCTTTACTGTCTGAGAAGATAAAAAGCCTTATCCACAACTACCACAAAAAACTTCAAACTGTCATTGATGTTAAAGGGGGCAATACACGAAATCAAGAACTGGGGGTTGTAAACTTTTGATCAGGGTCATTTGGGTAGTTTGTGTTGTGATTATGATTTAAAAAGAGTGAAGACAGTTGTTTGAAAATACATGACCTCAGCTAACCACTAACCATGAGTGAAAGAAAAGTTTTTGTGTTATCATTCATATTCTCTGAAAAATGGTCAAGAAATCATAAATTCTGCCAGGGTATGTAAACTTATGAGCACAACTGTATGTAATGTATGAAACACTCTTTATAATTTCAGCACAGTCAGGTAAGGCTAAAATGCTGAAGGCTGAAAAAGATATAGTTAAATGAATTGTTTTATATGACACCACAAGCACGATTGAAGCTTAGTTTTAATTTAAATGGACTTTAGAAAGTGAATGGCAAATTTTAAAACTTTTAACAATGTTTATATACTACATTAAGCCCTTCTATTTAAAAAAGAGGAGAAAGAAGGGAGGATATTTGGTTTTCCACTAATTGGACAGTTTAAGCTAAGTCACACAAACTGTATACAGAAACCATACAAAAAAGAGAAAAAAGACAATCAAAGCTGTTGTCAGCATCAGACATTGTGCTGATGTATTTATTTTTCATAAAAGAATTAACAATGCAAAGAGCAAATTTAATTCTTTCAGCCCAGAAAACAATGTAATCTGACACTCTAAACACCCTTCATGAAATGGCAGACAGCTGTGCATAAGCCAATTAGCAATTAAATATTTCACTTTCCAAAACACAACATACAACACAGTCATGTGTATTATGTAGCAAAATATTCTGTTACATATGACTGCAACTTCATCTTTTTACACTAGCTGACTGCTAATTAGCATCCTAAGGATTCACATGTAGCAATAATAAGTAAATGCAATAAGCAGGGTTTTAAAGCGAAGCTTACAGCCAGACAAAATACATATTCACAGAACTTCTTTCCATTACCCAGCGGCCAATATAGATAGCTGAGAGTGTGTTCCTTTTGAATGATCCATTCCATACTGTCCCATCCTTCTCTTGTACTGCCTGTGGCCAACTGTAGTGTTTTGCAATGTAGGTGTGATACACTTCAGAGTGGAAAGCAGAAGTTGGTGAAGGCATGTTGAAAAAGTTTAAAAACAGGACCCAAATCTGTAGAATATAATTGATTTCCACTGACTGTGAGACATGTTCCCCTGCACATAGTAAACAAACGGAAACCAATTGAATACTACAATAGGACTTTAGTTGTACCAGAGTAGGATAAGCCAGACAGCAGAAGGGAGGGAAGCAGTATTTCTCCAAAATCACATTTCTTTTGTTATTTCCATTACAAAAATAGTTATTTTATTTCTAAAAAGAGGGTCAAAGGTGATGCAAAAACTGTGCAGGAGGGGCCTCAAAGGTGAGCACTGATTAATGATTTTGGTCAATGATATTTTTGTCAGTCTTAAGGATGTCTCAGTAGTTTCATATGCTTTCTTTGCATATGTGTAAACCCACAAGTCTTACAGCACTTAAATGTTCTTACATTACCTTGTCACAAGCCATCAATGGTAAGTGCTTACTGAGTCAAATGGTTTGTGTCTCATGGGAAGCCGTCTGAGGAAATAGTTGAGGCCGACCTGATTCCCTATTGAGAACCAGGATAAATCAGTTGCCTGTTCAAAGCTTTAAACGCTTTGCTGCTTCTGAGGGAGAGCCAGTGACGATCCTTCGCTGACAGTGATTAATACTGTGTGGATGAAGGCAAGGGCCAGGAGCGGAGGCGTGGGAAGTGGACTTTGACAAGGGGGAACATGGCTCTGCTCTGCTGGGCACAGCTGTGTAACGCAAACCACTCTAAGACTGTAATAACTCGGTGTAGAGCGAAAGCTGCACAGCGCCCTCTGGCGGAAAACACCAAAAAACTACATACTGGCATCAGGCGTTATGCATGAAACTAAAAATCTTGTAAATGAGTGTTACAGCATTACTAGTCTTTTAAAATTGATACATTATGATACATTAACAGTATAATGTATCATTAAGACCAGCAAAGTTTTTACACCACATTTTCCATTGTCTGCATGAGTTTCTTTCATAAGACCACATGAACCTGCTTTCCTTTAAAACAAAATATAAGATGAAGAAAGTCTTACTCTTCAGCTGCTCATTTTCTATGTTAAGAAATGTAATTATCACTGAGATGCAAAGCTCACTAAATGTTTACATCTGGTGCAGTAGCACTGTCTCTACTATTGCAGTTCATTATTTTTCTCAGAGCAACATTTTTCTTCATAGTTCTTCATGTCTCTTATGATACACCAATCCCATAAAAAAGCACACATCCTCAGCAGTAAATGATCAGCTGCTACATTAGAGAGCCTGAAGGCAGTCTAATCCTGCCATTCTTCCTGCTCCATTCAAAAGAGCCTTTTGGTCACAAACACAGATTCAAGTCTGAAACACAGTGATGCAGCTCAGATCTACACTACACTGCTGAACAAAACTCTTGGGATTATGCCATCTCCATATACTGCAAGCTCAAAAATGTCACACATGGTTTAATAAAGCGCTGGGTCATTGGGTCAAGTTCCAGTAGAGCAGTGGTTCAAATACCATTCCTGGAGTATACCATGCTCTGCAAATTACAGTGTTTACACACCTTCCTCAAGAACAGCCTGGAAATCAACTAATTTTCATCAGGTGTGTTGGGAGCAGGGAAAACACTAAAATGAACAGGGCAGAGGATACTCAGGGACTGGTTTGGGAACCACTACACTAAAGCAACAGCATGCAATGAAAAAACATCTGCATGAAAATGCTTATTTGTTGACCAAAGCATGTTTAGGGTAGTGTAATACTGTATTCCTTGTAAACTGGATCCATCTGGTGGTAGAAAAAAGTACAGTCCATACAGAAGTTTGGATGGGTATATTGAGTACATTATGAGTAAATTATGACAAGTTAATTCAACTTAAATACTGAAGATTTATTTCTAGATACTTTACTCATATAAATTGATTTAAAGAGGAATGGAAGACAAAAATAACAGGTCAGATAGAAATAATGCTTGAAGAAAGTAATATGATTTACATTTACATTTACAGTATTTAGCAGAGGCTCTTATCCAGAGCAATTGAAATTAGTGCTCAAGTAGTCCACATCTGTTCTTCATACCTGAAAATCTGTTATTCAACCAAGTTACTCCTAATTAAGTTACACACATTACAGATCCTGTCATAGAAAAGTCAGAGTTTAAAGCATAAGTAAGGAAAACAGAGTTAAGTGTCCAATGAGGGTAAGTGCCCCATGTTTTGTTTTTTGTTTGGTAATACAGTAACCCCCAGTTTGTGCGGATCAGGAGTCGCGGATCCAGTCACATGCAGATTTTTTCTGAAAACCTACTGCGGAACCTGTAAATGTATAT
>JBBPCX010000023.1:9128726-9149117 GCA_037974365.1 Hydrocynus forskahlii | reverse complement strand
AGTTTTATGAGAGAAGATATTTAATTGTATAATATTTCAGCTATCTTGCTTTTAGGCTATTCATAAGTGGGGCCAAGTAAAATATTTTATTTCAAATTTTATTTTGTGCATTGTTTGAATGCTAAATATATATTTCCATAGTTTTGTAACAGATTTATTCTTTAAATAATTTAATAATAATTTCTTTCGGTTTTCGGCCAAGTGTTTCCTCATTTTCGGTTTTCGGTTTCGGTCCCAAAAAATAATTTCAGTGCATCCCTAATAAATGACCATAAGAAACCACTTCAACCTACTGAAGAGCTAGTACAAAAAAGTTGCACTGGAACAATCCCAAATAATTATAAAGTGTAATTACATAAACTACCTAATTTTTTTGTTAATGGTCACATAATTATGTGTGACAGAATTAGAGCATCAGTGTCCCCTCATAACAGAGGTTAGTCACTTATTTAATCCCAAATTTCCAACACAAAATGCTTCTTTCATCTCAAAGGTCAACCATCTCTGAGTATTTCATTATTCAATATGAAAAGACAAGACATGAGAGCATCAGAAAATTAGGAACCCCGGTTCCTGTGATCAAGAGCGTTGGTAGAATAGGCAGCAACAGATGAATTCTCCATAAGAGTATCACAAGTTGAGACGTCCATCACAAACTGGTTTTCTTCAGCTGTGAAGAAAAAGAGAAAGATAGAAGGCTGAGAGAAAGACCTCTGCCTGAAAGGTAAAAAAAAACTCTGTCCCCCCCGTTCATGGTTTAGTGTACACAGCAAGGCCATCCTCTCCGACACAGGAAACCCCTCGTCAAGTGTGAGCAAATCATACATATTTTGTTTGCTTTTCTCATGAAGTGGTACAGTGTCCTTGAAACATGACAATATTAAAGAATGCATGACAGTAATTGGAAATTATTTTCCCAACCAATTTTCCGGCTGGAATTTTTGAGGGTTGGTGCCGTGCTCCGTTGGTAGCAGCGGTGCTAGGCTGCTAGCGACAGAGGTTGAAGATGTCTGCTTTTTAATAAGCCTCCTATGCAGTTTTTGGTCTTACCAGGCACAAAATAAAATAAGAATGGTATGTGTTGTTTTAAAGAACGCCGTCAACAAGTCCAAAACATGCAGCAGAATGCATGGTGAAGTGAAATGTATCAGCAGCAGCATGGTGAGGGACACGCCCCCTACTCAAACGGGCCAATTGGAAAGCAGCTCAGTTTTGAAAACCAATTTTTTTTCTCCAGAGTTTTCATTGGACAGACGGAGCATTTCGCGGGGTGGGCACGGCTTGTCTCTGGGGGGCAGTGCCAACCCCAGCCCCCAGCCTCCAGTGCGGAGTGAGCTCAAGCCAAATATTGTTGGCAAGCGATCTGGGTATTTTGGCTTTGATTTGTGCCTTCCTTCCCAGGCCTGGATAAGTGTCTAGATAAAGGATATATGAAAAACATGTTATGCAACATAAGCAGCAATAAAGTTGTGGTATGGCCCAACCTAAAGGGGTGGAGAGCAGGAGCAGGGAACTGATTGGGATGCTGCAGAGAAAAAAAAAACATACAGAAAAAAGGGCAAGGTGGTCCTGTTTGTGAAATGTGTTGGTCTAAGAACATTATAGACTAGAGAGAGAAATAAAGGATCAGGTCTCTTCAGTCCAAAAAACACTGAGTCAGATCAGATTTTTGTTATTTATGAGACGTTTCCCTGTCCCACCATGGTCCTGCAAATTCCTACAGTGTTCTGTAAAAAGACAAAGCAACAAGAGTTGAGACCAGATCTTTTCTACCAGGAGAAAAAGAGCCACTTTCCTTGCTGTGAAGCTCATGTTTATTTTTGCTTTCCTTTTGTAGTGTTCAGACAGTGTCCACAATAGGCTTCCTCTCATGACCACATATGACCTGAAAGACAATGGCATGGCTTTAAAAATGTAAACAAGCACATGAGTTTTGACAATTTGTGCTGCAACTCTGAGCTTTGTCTGTTCATACAGACAGCAGAAACTTTTCACAATTTTAATCTAATCTGCAGGCATCTGGTTTTCAACATACTAGTCAAATAATTTTATACTTAATTTTACATAAAGTAGCAGTCCTTATTATATCCACCAGCCACGCCAAATGATTCAGACTGGAGCTTTTTCACCAACTGATTAACTTTTCTAAACTAAGAGAATGTGCTAGAGCAGGGACAAGAAGAAAGGGTACTGAAGGACCAGGGTCAAGAACAATGTAAAAAGTTGAGACTCACCTCCAGGAGTGGTAGAGAAGAAAGTTCCTCCAGGGGTCTGGCTGTAAGAGTCAGGCAGAGGAGACCAGTTTTTATTTTCTGAAGCTCGGCTGGGAATGGGACAGTCATGATTTCTGCTCCTACCTGTCAGGCTCAAGCAGTTAGTTCATCACCTGTAACCGAGTTCAAGAAAGCTGAGTTCTTACTCTAGATACGGGTTATGGTAGCTGTAAGCTGCTGTAACCCCCCTTGGACTTCCATCCTGTCCGAGTTGTCCCCTAACTGAATCCAAAAAACAAACGAGCTGCACGCTTCTGGCAATACAGAGGGGGCGGAGCTTAAAGGGGCACTGATAACAACAGTGATAGTTTTGTACCCCATGTGAACACACCAAGTTACTGAAACAAGTTTCATTTTGAAAAATGAGTTTCATTTGAAAATGAACCACTTCCATATTTTCCGTGTTTCCAGGACCCAAACAAACCACCAAGACCCAAATTCAGAAGCCTGAGAAAGATTTTGGTGCCGAGTTTTTAATAATTTAACTTGCCTGAAATTATTGTTTGTATTTGTAAATCTAAATTCTTCAAGCATCTACAGCAAGTAATACTTGTGCCTCACTTTAACTGCCACTTTTCCATTATGGTATGATGGCTTTCAAAATTATTTGAATCATCTGATACTTTTCCACTAAACTGTTTCCAAATCAGCTACATTTAAAACATTTGGAATGGTTTCTTCATGATTATTTATATTATAGGATTAATTTATATTATGCATGTTTTTATTCATGTAGATAGATTGATGATAGATGGATAGATACACACACACACATATATATATATATTTATAATCAGCCCGTTCAGAGACATTAAGATGTCCAATCTAGGAATGCAGATTCTTTTCAGCAAACACGAGGGACATTAAAAAACTGGTGTGCCTAAACCACATGCACCATAGTCACCATATTTTCCACATTCAGGCACAGAAGTAAGTTCTGAACATGTCAGTCCAACAGCAGTTGAAGTTTAGTTTCTGGAAACTAATCTCAGAATCTGCATCTCTACAGTTATCAAACATGCAATTCACAGTACTTTTCCGCTCACAAGTTTAAAGGGTATAGAGGATTTTGATTTTGTACAGATTACACCAAAAGTTGAATAATGCAACAGGAACGTATTAAACAAGTTCTCTTAACATGAATGACTCCATACTTGCGTGTGAGACTTAATGAACAAAGTGATTAAGAACTCGAGTAGAGTACTTGCTGTTTATGAAGTTACAGTCATTTAAAGCAGGATTCATGTCATTTGTTCTCTTAAATGTTCCATTAAAATGCAAGAACCTTTGCCCACTACTAATGTGTTCTGATTTTTGATTAACATGCATCAGCAGACAGGAAATTTATTAATCAATTTGATTTACCATTCTCTCACACTACTTCCGCAAAATGTAGATACTCCATTGGAACTCAATACAGAATGAAAATGTTATTTTATTTTTGCTGATTCATAACTTTAAAAAAAGAAATATTTACTTCTCTCTCACATAACACCTATGACTTGTACCAGTGCATCACAAAGAGCAGCATTTCGTCATAGATTTAAAATATATAAAAAATTAAAACAGCCATTCTGGAATAAAAATATGCCCAAAATGTACGTGTCTACTTGACAACTCTTTGTTTCACCCAATTCACGCAAATACCTTCTTTCACATCTTTCACAAAATATTACGTGTGCCTGTCTTCAGAATGAACATGCATGAAACTGCAACCCCTTCTTCATGTGCAGCTGGCCAATTTGCAACTTGTATAAACTGTTATTCCGATAAGGATGAAGGCTTTATCTCTTACATGACCACCACAATCATACAGATCCCAGTTTCACTTTATAAGGCATGAAACCATCTAGATACATTTCCAACTTTTTATTGAATATTAAGGTAAATATTTCACATTAATACAGGCTACATAAAGTAGAGCCACTATACGACATGAAATTTACTCTCATTTTAACCCTTTTATTCAGTATGTAAACAATTATACATGTATTTACCACTCTAAAAGGTCTGATTTCTCTCTTTATGTAATCATCTAGTTCTTGGCTGAGTATAAATAGCGCCCTGTCCTATTGAGCCCTGCAGACCAAGAACACTTTATGTGGGGCTTAAATGTCAAAATGGCTATACTACTCAGAGGATGTATCCTGTTGAACAGGCAATCGATTTGTTCATAGACAGTGGTAAACACGTTAAAGCCCACACTGGATTCTTTTTTTTTTTTTTTTTAGTTAGGCACATCAAAGGTGTCCATCTTTCAAATTTTTTTTTACTGTTTTTAAGGGGACACTCCTAGGTTAACATTTTGGTAATCATGAAATTATCTTGTTCTTTAATGTGTTTTTCTTGTTACTGCTCCTATGCCTCTCTAGGTGTGTTTAGTTGACATGATTCAGATGCACATTTCCCACATGTGGGGCCCAAGTCCCAGGCCAGACCTGAAACGACAAAGGTTACGACAGTCAAGAGAGATGACGTCTACCAAAAATAAAGATCCTAATACTTTTGTGCAGAAAAACAAAACTAAAAAAGCAACAGCTGTCTTGCTCATTTATGTGCCTCACAAGAAGACAAGACAGCTTAGAACAATTACCTGCTGTGGGTCTGAATTCTCAGCCGAGCTGGGGACAACTTTCAAGACAGGATTCCAGGCAGGGTCAGTGGTGTGAAGCCCGTTATACATGGGGCCTCCTGGAGTCTCAGCCATCTGAGGGTGAGGTGGGATCATTGTTCCGCCATACATTGACATCGGTAACCCCTAAATGAACAGTGACCACAGTTTGACAACTGAAAATTAAAACCTCCATTTAAGAAGTACTCTAGTTGACAGCTATACTGATAGTGTGCATACAGGGGTTTCTAAGAGCCAAATTATGAATATTTCTCAGAAAACATTCCTTTTTGCTTTGCATGGGGCCTAGTTGTTTGCTGTAGCAATCTAACCTTGGGGAAATCCATGAAGTTGGTGGGCATGGGCTGATGAAAGGTGTTAGAGGGGGCCACAATCCCTGTGTCATCTCGCTCCATAGCCTGGTGCTGGGAGAAGGCTGATTGCTCCTGCAGCTGCTGGTGCATCATAGGCCCTCCCATCAGTGGCTGAGACCAGCCTGACATGGCTTCTGTGGTTAGAAGTAAAGGAAAACATGTTCTTTTTAGCCACAATTAGAGGCATAGGTTTTAACATGTTTGTTTATTTATTTAAAAAGGGACAGTGTACATTAATCACAACGCTAAATTCATAAGTCATGAAATGCACCAGATTTAGCCATCATGCTAATTTACACCTGCAGTTCCTTGATGTTATTTATGTACCACAGACATACAACAAACCCTAGCTAAACACCTGAAAGGCTGTTGAAACAACTATATTTTTAATACATTTCCTCTCATGTCACTCACCAGATGCACTGCCCACTCCAAAAGACCAGATGCCACCCTGTCCGACCGGTGGTGTGTAGCTGGTGGGCAGCATGGTGTGGCTGACTGAACCAGTCTGCCGGATGCGTGCCAGACGCTCAGTGCCAATGGGTGGGGGCACTTTGCGGTCTTGCTGGCTGGAGCTGATGGGCTTGGCCTGGATCAAGGCAGGGGTCACGGTGGATGTGCACAGAGGCGATGATGCTCCAGATGACACAGAAGGCACCGGAGACTCACCTAAATAAGACAAAAATTTACTGTATGCACTTCTGAAGCAAAACAAATGAATGTCATGTTTGGAATGAGTTAATATGAAGTAACTGTTGTTTACTTATTCTCGTACAGGATGTAGAGGCGCTCCAAGGGTGAGGTGAAAAGTGCTGACGGCTAAAGGAAGGCGTTCCAACAGGTGCTGGGCCCGGTAGGAAAACAGGGCTGGCTGACATGCTCGTTGCAAAGCTGGTGAGTGCTGTGGAAGAGGAGATGGAACTGCCCGTGGGATCAACTGGGTGCATTCCTAATAAATCAAAAGACTCCAGGTTACATGGACATTGCACAGCTGTGTACTGATAAAGCAAACAAGCTTAGATTGATCCTAACATTGATGCAAGCTGAATCATCCAGATCTTATAGTTGCAGATTAGTTCACCACCATGACTGCATTTATGGGTATCTCTGACACTTACCAATTGGGCTAGGCACCACTCTCTGAGGGCGATAACCTGGTGCCTTGGAACTGTCAAGAGTGGGTATGGCGTTCTCCATCGGTCCCATGTAGGCCGGTGGGGCACTGTAGGGTTGTTCCGGTGGAGTGCGTGTAGGAAGATGACATGCCCCCCACACCTGGTTGTTGCCCATCTGGCTGCTGTCAAAGATGCTGCTGAAATGATTGAAAAGAGCTGCTGGGCCAAAACTAGGAGGCAACTGAGTTTTCCCACTGTGGATGGGAATCTGGGAGCCGTTCATCATGCCCATCGTGGAGGGCATCTGCAGAGGTGGAGGTGGCATGCTGGCAGGCTGGGGAGGCTGCTGCTGCTTCAGAGGCTCCTGTGTTGCGCCAGCGGACACACAAACAGCCTGTTCCTGGGGAGGGACTCCAGGTGCCATGGCGTAGTAGGGTGCAGGTGGTTGTATTCGAGGTGACACCCCGGGCGCAGCTGGCGTGACATAGTGAGGTAAGGTGCTGCTGGTGTTGTTGAGTGTGCTGCTGCAGGTGTGTGTCGCAGGGCGAGAGACCGGCAGAGTGGTGCCAGGTTGGGCTGTGGTGGAGGAGTTGGGCTCTGTGCTGGAAGAAAAGGGTAGGGTCAGCTGTTGTCTGCCTTCTGACTGAATGGGCAAAGCGGGCTGTACCGAGGGAGATGTGGGGAAGTGCAGGGGGGCTGAGGAGCTGGAGCCCTCACACGAGATCCCTGAAACAGGAACTGCTAGGTCAGCTGGCTTCTCTTTAGCAGGCGTGCCAGAAGCAGCTGGCTCTGGCTTGGGAGCTGGGGGATGTTGTGAAGGTGGGGCAATAGGGGCAGGCTGAGGTGGTGGGGTTGTAGACGTGGTTAGAGCACAGCTGATGGGAACAGCTGGGGCCTGCGTAGCTGAAGAACTGCTGGCGGTGGTGGCAGTGGCATTGGCAGCACCAGACTTGGGCTCAGCAGAGAAAAGCTGCTTTCTGACTGAGGTTGGTGTGGGGGTGTTGGAGGGCGCAGAGTTGGTGGGTGAGGAAGAGGAGCCAGATGCAACAGTACCAGTTGACACTGGGACAGGGTGCTCAGCGGTAGCAGGGGCAGAAATAGAAGGGCGTGGAGCAGCATTGCCAGTATGTTTAGGTGAGCTGTTAGCACTGCCAGGGCTTACAGGACGCACTGGGAACGGGCCCCATGTGTTGGGTGAGGGTGAAAAGGTGCCGCCAAACTGTGCCATCGGCAAACGGGGATGACGGATCTGATGCATGGTCTGAGCCGCAAGCAGGGCCAGCTGGGGGTGTGTGTAGGCCAATGGGGGTAGCGACACGAAAGGGGGCCTGACACCAGGCGCCATGTTTTTGCCCATTTTTCCAGCCTGCTGAGCAGCTGAATTAGAGGATGACTGGAAGGACACGCTGGAAGAAGGAACAACTGAAGGCAAGCCTTTTGAAGTGGCTGCAGTGGTGCTGGTGGCTCCTGTGGAAGTGGTGTAGGTGGAGCCAATTTTGGTGTTTGTTCCAGGCTGGCGAATGTGGTTGCGAGGAATCAGGTCCTCCAGCTCTTTGGCAGGGTCCTGGATGAGCGCATTGATCAGTTGGACAGCGTGCCGTGTGGACTCTGTGCCGCCTCTGCAAAAAGTTGTATAAAGTGAATAAGATATAATATGCAGAATAACTATCCTAACACCATTAAGAGTTAACAAAAGTTGAATGTATATAAATAAAATGACAAAGTAAGAGAAGTAGAACTAAAAGTTTGCACCTGATTGTGATCATTCTCTCGCCATTTTTGTCTTTCTGCTTGTCAACATCTATGTGTGCCCCCGTCACATCCTGAATGGCTGTGATATTGCAACCACCTCTGCCCATGATCCGAGAAACCACAGAGGCCGGGACTGAGAGCTTCTTTGACCTAAAGAAAAGCATGAAATTTCTGAATTAATTTTTGAATTATTACCCTCCTTCCTACCCACAACACACACGCCACTCACCTTCGCACAACCTCTTTCCATCCCTCCTCTCTCTTCTGGCCTCTCTTTGGGCTTGTGAGGTTAATTTTGCTGTTGGGTGAAGTGACAGGCAGCGAAATGGTCTTGAGTGAGGAGGGCAGGGTACTGGAGGGCATGTCACTAGTGACCTCTTGAGCTCTGCAAAGGATAGGATTAGACAGATGTAATCCAACACTATTGTAAATCCATACCCTAAGACACTTTGGCCAAAAGAAATCCTCAAAAATATCTAGCAGATCTAGCAATTTTGCTCATTAGGAAGAGACTAATGTTTAACATTGTTTGATCTTGTTCTAGGCTTGCAGCAGCAAAGTCATACACATTTCTGCTCTTCTGCTCATATTTTCTGCTAAATAATTTTGACACCAACTGTACAACTATCAATACAGAAGTTACCAGGCAGTGGTGAAACAGCTCTTACTTTTGTTGTGGTTTAGAGATGGATACAGTAACCTTGTCTTCTCGAGAGATGGTCAGTGACTGGCCCTGCCTTTTCTCCATCAAAGGCAGAGGCTGGCTAGGACCTGCTGGGACCGAAGACGAAGACGAGGACGATGATGATGAGTGTAAATCAGCCATTTCCTGGCTTTTACTGCCATTGCTGCTCTCACTGTTGCAGTCGGTGCTGTCCAGGTTGTCCGAATCACTGGTGCCTCCTGGTGCACCACCACCTCGGGGTTCACCATGGATCTTGTTTTTGTCTGCTTTCTGCTGTGCCAGTGCCACCTGAGGGTCCTGTAGGATGATAGGCTCGCTGGGTGAGTCCTTGGTCTTGTTCTTTTTATTTTTACGATTGGTACTGGGTGTGGTAGCCACATTGGCGCGCTTCTTGCCAAAGGCGTTGGTGAAGGTGGTGGAAGTGGCAGAGATGCCAATGGTGGTGGTAGTAGTGGCGCTCGGAGGCTCAATAGGGACTTCCACCTCTGCAGACACATAGAGAAGGAGTATGAGTAAGAAGTGGTACTAAACAGTATGTAAGAAAAATTCCAACAAAAGTTTAAAGAGTATGAAAACCCACATACCTTCAGTAGAGTCTTCCTTCTGGTCCTGTGTTTCAGAAAACACATCCTTCACTTTTGCCTCTTCCTCTTCTAGCTTTTTCTTCTGCTCTTCCTTTTTCTTCTTGCGCTTCTCTTTACGCTTCTCTCTCTTTGCTGCTAGAGCTTGTTTTTTACTTTCTTCGCGAGACTATGGTCCAATTAAAGGATGAAATAAGAGTCAGTTTCACCAAATGCAAGCTAATTTTTCTTCCCATCAAATGAAGTACATACGTACATGTTGTAGGACTTGGTGGGTGTTGTGTCATTCAAAATCACTAATGCCACACTTAACACCCCTCCTTTTATTTTTGAAACTGTAAGTCAAAGTAGAATGTCTGATGCTTCAACACACCTTCTCGAGATCAAGTTCTTTGAGCAGAATGCTGGCATTCTTGTTAGCCTCAGCAGCCTGCTGGTCTTTGGCTTTGACAATGGTCTCCATGCACTGATGACACTTCTTCAGCACCTCCTGATAGCACGAGACAGATGAATCGAATGTTAAACCAAACATTCCCACCCACAAACAACAAATGTGGTATTAATGCTTTAGTCAATACCTTGTCTGTGATGGTGGCAATGTATCTCATACACTCAATATCAGAGGGAAACTGATTCACTTCCTTCACCAAGTACTGGATCACTTTCACATGCCCCTAAAAAGGGGAAAAGATGGAGAAATTAATAAGTGGGTGATTACATAGCTCTAGTGCAAGAACATAGTAAAAATCGACTGATCATAATTCCGTTATCTGTCATTCCTGGGCCAAACACCTAATCTGCTCACCTTACGGAATGCTGCCATGAGGGGGGTGATCTTGCGGTTGTCTGCTGCATCCACGTCGGCTCCGGCTTGCACTAATAGCTGCACTACATCAAAATGGCCCCCATTTGCAGCCAGCCAAAGAGGAGTGTTCCCCTTCTTATTACGCACGTCAATGTGAGCCCCTCTATTGAAAGAGACGTAGGAAAGATGATCCCTGCAATTCTGATCACTCTGTGCTGATTGTCCAAATGTTTAGTATGAATTACATTACTGTCTACTGTCAGAAATTGGCACTCTACTTTCTACTGGTGCTTCAGCTTACCTGTTAATGAGAAGCTCACAGAACTTGTAGTGGCCCTTGTCTGCAGCAATGGTCAAGGCAGTGTCACGAGACGATGGGACAGGAGGGGCATTGACATCGGCACCTTTATCCAGCAGCACACGGCCAACCTCAGCATAGCCACCGGACGCAGCTTCCATGAGGGGGGTGAGTCCCGTCTGAGACAGAAGATCTGTATTAGTCTAGATGCAAAAAACTTAACATATACACTAGAAATTTTATTATTTTACAGAACTAAGGTGGATGACATGTGGTAATCTCAAAGAAATTTTAAGAATTACACATCCTTGCCCTCCGATACAAGTTAATTTGAAATAAAAACTGCTGGTTAACAAAACATTGCCTTGATCTTGTGAAAAGGTGTATAGGAAATTTTAAACTAATATGCATTTTGAACAAATGATTGGACTTCTGTTGGACTTATATTGACCTTATGCTGTATTGGTAAACTTATGGTAAACATGTACCTCTCATATGATTCATACTGTACTAGTTTCAGACCTTCATAAGTATATCCCTTTTCTTTACGTTAATCATCCTTTCTTGGGGACACTGTGCGTATTCATGTCTGTAGTCATTCTTCTGGGATTCATGTGACTGAAGAACATAGATACTAAGTAACAAACTTATGGTAAACATGTACCTCTCATATGATTCATATTGTACTAGTTTCAGACCTTCAAAAGTATATCCCTTTTCTTTACGTTAATCATCCTCTCTTGGGGACACTGTGCGTATTCA
Source organism: Hydrocynus forskahlii (assembly GCA_037974365.1). Classification (NCBI taxonomy): domain Eukaryota; kingdom Metazoa; phylum Chordata; class Actinopteri; order Characiformes; family Alestidae; genus Hydrocynus; species Hydrocynus forskahlii. The sequence continues at coordinate 9,137,861 of JBBPCX010000023.1, read as the reverse complement.
TGTCTGTAGTCATTCTTCTGGGATTCATGTGACTGAAGAACATAGATACTAAGTAACAAACTCACAGCCTTAGAGAGAAGGCGCTGGGATCCGCGCCTCCCCTACTATATAAGGGACAGACCTTAGGATTAGCTCGGCAGAAGAGAGAGACATTTTTTCTTTACTACTTTCATTTATTGTCTTATTACTAATTTACTAATAAAGGAGATTCTTGAAGGACTTTACGCTTTGGTGTGTGATTCAACAGAAAATTGCAGTGACAAAGGTCTTGGATAGCTACAGACCTTGGCTCGGTGCTCTACATTAGCCTTGCGGTCCAGCAGCAGACTAACCACCTCGGCCCTGCCCTGAAAGCAGGCCAGGGTTAGTGCCGTGTTGCGATTGGTCTCAATCTGAGCGTTGATGTCAGAGCCCATGTCCAGCAACAACTTTACTGCAGGTACATGGCCATTCATGGCCGCCAGCATCAGAGGAGAGATGCCTAGTTTGCTGCCTGTCCTAGAATGGTCATAGAGACAAAGAGATGTTAGTGGGAAAATGAGGCATGAGAAAATCCATTTCACATGCCAGGAGAAGAACTCCTGAGATTTTCAAAGACAAAATATGGGACTGTGAGTAAGCATAAATAGGTAAATTATCTGACCTAGAGTTAATCTCTGCTCCAGCGTTCAGAAGAATCTTGATTATATTGACATAGCCCCCAGAGGCAGCTAGGCTAAGTGGGGTATAGTCAGACACATTACGGTGCTCCTTGTTAGCACCACGGAGAAGCAATAATTCTACCACCTGTGGAGAAGGAGTCAGAGATTAGTTTCTCTACTGACTGTGGAACCACTCTAACTGAAAGTAGTAGTGAAAAATCACAGAACAAACTTCTAGTACCAGTACAGCTAAGTTTCTTTTATACAGTGTACAACTGATTTTTGGAATATATGATTTGAGCAGGACAGATTTTCTGCAGTGTGAATGACAAAAAGGCAAATACAATTTTTCCCTGTGGGACTCCATTTAATCTTTTCTGGGCAGCTGTTGGGCAGCTGACCAGAATGTGTGCCAATAAAATTTGTGCTACACACTACATACCACAACTGAGAACATGCTGTAGTCTTACTACGATATTCAATGAAGAACAGGATTATCTGCAAACCAAGTCATCTTACACTAAAGTCCCACTTTCTTTATGTTCTATTGGCTAACATGTGAAATAAGCCTGTAAAATGTAGCACAACCATTCTTTTAAATAGTCATCGTCTTAAAGTAATGATACACAAAGCTATATGTGAGCTTTAGGACCTAAAAATGTTTTTCCTTAGTGTCTAATAAGTATTCTTATACACTGTTATTATGGAAATTAATGTGAATCTCCAAACTCGTATTATAATTTTACCATACAAACTGCGGTTTGTCACTAATATTAAATCACACAAGTATAAAAATTCAATTTAAGAACAGAAGCTGATTTGTCCTGCAGTGTGAACAAAGCTTTTGATTTTTTAAACACACCTCTTGTCTGCCACCTGAGCAGGCCAGGGAAAGAGGGGTATCTTTGGTCCTCTCGGACTGAGCCTCAATGTCTCCTCCTTTGTCCAGGAGGATTTCAACAACGCCAACATGACCTGCAGTAGCAGCCAAGATCAGAGGTGTAAAACCTGTGGACAGAAAGCAAAAACTTGTCAGATTTTTGTATTCATATCATATGGCTTTGGAGAGGTCTGAGTGGAGACTTACCCTTTTTATCCCGGTGCTCAATGTTGGCCCCACGCGCAATGAGCACTGACACCAGCTCCTCATGGCCACCTGCGCAGGCAAGAGTCAGGGCCGTGTCGTGATTGCTCTCCGTCTGAAGGCATGAGAAATAATAGTAAAATGATTGCCATGAAAACACCACAAACCCATGCCAAATTTCCTTTAAATACCCTTGATATTATTAATTGTGGGGTGAATAATTCTCTACAAACATACAGACATATAGTGGAGCTCTGTTAAAGTTTAAAATCTTACAAAACATCTTTTAAGCAAGGTTAGTGAGGTTGGCTCAAGACTTACATGTGCATCAATGTCTACAGACGGGTAGAGCGGAAGCATGGAGGGTGGAGAGACAGTGTTGATGGGCGTCTGTGCTGTGGGTTGAGGTATAGGTGAGGTCGTAGTGTTTAACATAGGCACTCTACTGCTCACTGCTGCAGACAGGAGAAGTTGATTATTCAAAAGAAAAATATGAAGAATGTTCACACCATCATTAAATTACTTTGATCCACATGGACACATTTCTTGAGAGAATGCCATTTAAATAACTGTGCCTGCCATTTTCAATGACTGTTGAAACTCAAGAAGTTTAAGTCACAGCTCACCTGCCATGATGTCATCCAGTGTGTCTGTGAGCGTCTGTGCAGGCGTGGCCACCATGAGTCCATCAGGCGCCTGTGCCAAGAGACCAGGCCCCAGTCCTGGCAACATCACCCTCTGCAGGTCCGGGCTGCTGCTGCCTGGGTACTCAGCACTGCTGAAGTCTGTGGACTGCTGTGCAGTTAAGGGCTGAATGGGGACAAAACTGGTTTGTAAAGGAGGAGGCGTGGGGCCCTGCATGGCATGGGGCTGAGGAGGTGGCGGAGGCGGCAGCTGTGCTGACTCTCGATACAGAATGGTGTCTACCTGCGGCAACTCTGTGTAATCATCTTCATCCTCTTCCTCCTCATCTTCATCGTCATCCTCTTCTTCTTCTTCATCTGCAGGTGCAGGTTGGTGGTCCAACTCATCGTGGTTGCCCTCTATATCAGTGTTGGAGCCCAGCTGTGTGGCCTGGAGTGGCAAGGGGGTGCTGGGCGCTTCCACCCCCACCGCTTGGCCTGGCTCCTCTTTGATCCCCTTAGCCTCCATGTACTCTTTGGTAAACTGTTGCTGGGTCTTCAGCTGCAGCTGCCGCTCCACCTTCTGCAGCTCCTTCAAAATCTTCTTCTTCTTCTGTACTTGCTCCTCTCGGCTCTTCTTTAGCTCTTCGATCTTGTCTTTGGTGAGCGGCTCACCCTGGATCAGCTCTAGTGATTGTAGCTGGGCCTTCTCGATTGCGCTGATGCGCTGGCCTAGCTCATTAAGTTTTCCTTCCGTCTCCTCTACAATGCACTCCAACGGCTGGTAGGGATGGAAGGGTGGCAGCAGGTCAGCATCCAGACCCGCAGTGGTCACCGCACTGCCTTGCAGTGAGCTTAGCCTCTGCTTAGACATACCTGAAGAGCAGAATATTAGGTCTGAGAGCATGACATGTTTGGTTGGTTTCAATTGTGAATAATGTTAACATTTGAAGGGTCAGACCCACAGTTCAATATTTTGGGTGATGACCAAAGATAACTAACCTTTGTTTGTTACTGATGGTGGTGTGACGATAGTGGAGGGCACTCTGTCTGGCTCCTGAGGTGGCACTACCATAGCTAGGGCTTGGAATGGGACTCGAGGAGCCTGCAAATATGGAACAAATACACTTTTAAAATTTGAAAGTACAGTGCTTGTATTTAGCATGTAAGACAGTATTATGGACTAATGAGCATGAACTCCTTACCTGAGATGTGTCATGAGAAGGCGGCGTGAGCTGGGACAGGTCTGGTGCAGGGACTGACAAAATGTTGTTTGGGTAGTCTAGCAGATAGGATACTACATTTGTGTGACCACCCTTAGCAGCTTCAATCAGCATTGTGGAGCCATCCTGATACAAAAAGAGATGAAAACTAATCAGAAACAGATTAGAGACAAAAAGGATATTGACTGTCAACATTCTGTCCATAAACACGGGCTATGAAGAGACTATATAGAGGAAATCTTCAACTGAGTATTTTAGCTAAGAAACAAGTAATATCTGGTTACCATAATCAAGCCAATATTACTTAGTAGTTGCAAGGGAGACAGCTGGACCCACCTTCAGTCTGTGAGTGGGGTCTGCACCATGAGCCAGCAGCAACTCCACCACGGCCAAGTGACCTCCAGCACAGGCCAGAGAAACCACGGTATGATCATTGTTGGCCGTAGCTCTGTTCACATTAGCACCTGCATAACAAGAAAAATGGGCAATGACAGGAGCATACACGGTGAATAAGGTATATACGAGTGCATACATTTGACACCACCTTGATTTTTTGAAGTAATGTCTTTGTTTTCAGTGACAAAAGTGGACTATATGAAAGGGATTCATTTATGGTATATGGTCTAAACATCTTTATGCTCTTCTGCAGTTGATCCTAACTAAAAGCCGTTGAGCCAAAACCGGTTTGACACACATCAATTATCAATAACATCCTAAATATTTTGGATTAAACACATTAGGGCTGTAAAGGACAATTATTTTATAGCTGAATATTCATGTGAAGTAAGCAACAAATAATTAGCTTACATGTAGCCTGCTGATGTGAAGAGCTGTAATGAAAAATGTTTGTCTATTTCTTTTAGTATTTAAAAAAATATTAAATAAATTAACTTTAATATATGTAAGTTCACTTTCAGTACTGACATTCTCTATAAATTTCAGGATTTTTAAAAAATAAAACACTGCAATACTGACAAATTGATGTACCATTCACAAAGAGTTAACATAGGGAAAAACGTTGCTTTGTTTCATGCATGTACCTGAATCCTGCCAACACTTGAGTTACCGTCAAGCTGACGGTATTTTTTGTGTGAAATGTTTACACAATGATCTGCTAAGTAATGGATGTATTTTACAGTGTGACAGGATGATATACCAAATGTGTGTTCTCAAAATAGCTGGTAAAATGTCTAATTAACTGTCACAACTACAATATCTCAGTGACTGACATTAGTTATGTAACATTGTAAGCTTACTTTGTAAGAGTAACATTATGAACTAATCGCTTACTGTGAGTTCACAGGGAATAGCTATAATTTGGTTTGCCATTACGGAAGATTTACTATTTATTGACCCTTCTTATGACAGTCACAGAAGGTAACACAGTGTAACATTAGGTTCCATTATGTTCCTTGCATATGTTGTATTTTACTACTTCATGCTCCGGTTAATAAAATGCTTCCAGACCTTTTCTTGAACATTATGCTGTGACTGCTTTTTCTCTATGTAAACTGCTGCACTTGTCAGAATACATTTTAGTTTGGACACCTCATTGAAAATGTAAACAAAAAATCAGATATAGAAAATAGTGTTGACATTAATGTCAGATATCACCCATATTAAAAATGGAATTAAATCATGAGCTAGGGGGCACAGTTTTGAACAGTTGTTAACAGTTTTGAATCATTCTCTATAGCATGTTTTTCTACATGCTATACTTTTCAAATGTTTATAGAAGTAGATTATATATTTCAAATACCTAAAGAGTAGAAATCCACTGCTAACAAATAAGTATGCATCAAATTCAAATTACAATCAGCCCCACTAGGCAAGCAGATTATGACATCAAGTGCAAAAGTAACTATTTACATTGTAAACTGCATTGTTAAAAATTTGTGTAACATTTACAGCTGAAGAACAGCAAAAACACTAATAATGAACAATTAATGTACACTTTTGGTGTGCTTAAGAGTAAAGGGAGCTGCTAATGATTGCTGGATGATGTCATATTTCATCCATCCATTTATCCACCTATCCATCCATCTATACCACATCAGCTTAACCCCCATTAATGAGTGTAACCCTTCTACAATCTAGATTTTACTTTTTATCTCAAAATCAGATTTTGTTATAAAAACATCACTATATCACACATTAGTATCTGTCTACAGTACACACGAACCTTTACTGATTAGGAACTGTACAGTGCAAAGATGTCCTGCTCTGGCAGCCTTCATTAGCGGTGTCCTTCCACCTTCCGACTCATGTTCCTTGAAAAATAAAAAATCAGTTAGAAAAAAAAACATACAAAATGGCTTTTGTAGACAGTATGAAATAACAAATGGTAAAGATACCAACCAGGTCAGCCCCAGTCTGAAGCAGTACATCAGCTACATCTGTGTGCCCGTTTTCACAGGCGTATGTCAGTGCTGTGTCCCCTGTGGCTGTGGTGGCATGGACATTAGCTCCTGAATAGAGAGTGACAATTACACAGTGACAAAGTGACCCCCAAACTCAACAAAGAGAATAGAAGTTTATAAAATATACATATTTTTTAAAAATAACATAAAGAAGCCTCACCAGCAGCAAGCAGGTACTTGACCAGATCTAGATGCCCCTCCTGTGCAGCCTCCATGAGAGGAGTGGAGCAGCCAAGTTCAATGTCTGCTCCAGCTTTAATGAGGAAATCAGCCACCTCCAAGAAGCCACCACAGCAGGCCAGAGTCAGAGCAGTTTCCTGCGTCTCTTCTGTCTGAGCGTTAATGTTGGCGCCTGTGTGTAGCACACCAGTGTTAACTCCTTTCAGAGTGCAATTTCTGATGCTGGGAACTACAGAAACAATTCAACTCATTACAAACACAAAATAAGTGTTTAAACACATCGTAAACACTGAAAAAGACCAAGCAGAAAATCTGGATGCATAAATGTATAGTATATTAAGATGATCCGATTGTCTCCTTTTTTGGCTAAAATACTGAATATAGGGAATTTCATAAGTTATTATTAGGGTACTGGGCTATTACTAAGCCAGAAAAAAAATTAATGTAATTTGTTTCAAGAAAACAAATCATAATAGAATTTGTTACCTGCACATGTGAAAGAAAGGTGTGATACTATTTTTATTTTATGTTATTTAAACAGTGTCTGTATTGACGTATTTTACCAACTAAGGAGTGTGCATGTTTGTCATGTGGAGTAGTCGTTCATAATTGTTAAATAAAACAAATTTACTTCAATTTAATTTAGCTACTTGTCCACATTCCTTATGAGAACCATTTTGAGACATAAGAATGCTGGCCATCTAGAATGCAGATAAATAAGGATGAGACAAGAATCAATGCCAAGATATATACCTTGTGCCAGAAGCAACGCTACCATCTCCTCATGGCCTTCACGGGCAGCTTCCATGAGAGGTGTATAGCCTTCATCATTGACCTCCTCCAAGTTGGCCCCTCTCTCAATCAGCAAAGCTGCTAACTCCACATGCCCTCCACAAGCTGCCAGGGTCAATGGAGATTCAAATGAATCTGCCGGCATGTTCACCTGCGCACCACTGTCCAACAGTAACCGTGCCACTTCTACATGCCCGTCCTAACCAGAACATGGAGAAAAAACTCATAAGTCACAATCTAAAGCTGGAGAGAACAGGAAATCAGATCCTCCAAGACTTTTGGTACCCGTGCAATTCTCACTGAAGGGTCTTGCCACTAATGGTATATGCACCCTTTAATGTGTGTCCTCATGGGCATTCTTGTGGCACAGTCATTAAAAATACATAAACAAGTTCTCCATATATGTGTGGTATGAAGTGGATCATGACATGTTGTATTTCCTGGTGTTATTCATTACTCATACTTATTCTCCCTAAAAGGAATTTGTGACAACAGTTCAGAGTCAAGACAACGTCAGATGCATATTCATGTTATAAATTACTAGTACTCTCACCATGCATGCTTCCATTAGGGCTGTGTGCATCTCATCTGTCTTGTGCTCCTGGTCAGCCCCTGCTTCCAAGAGAAAACGCACCATGTCCAGGTGGCCTGTATCAACACAGAACACTCAATTACTGTAAATATCACAATATATTTCTGACAGCTTGGATCTACCAACAAACAATTATGTGCACGAGTCCATCTAAGAATGTAGTGTTTCATTTATGACCTCACTGGCACATACCTTTATAGCAGGCCAGTGTGAGAGCACTTTCTTTAAACTCGTTGGAGTGTGTGTTGATCCCAGCGCCATACTCCAGGAGGACACGAGCCACCTCAACATGGCCTGCACTGGCCGCCTCCATCAGAGGCGTGTGGCCGTTCTCATTGTGATCCTCAATGTTGGCTCCCTCTTTCAGCAGAACTTTAACCACATCCAAAAAGCCACCCGCACATGCATACGTGAGTGCAGTGTTACCTAGGATCCAGAGAACAAATTAAAAAATATATATTAGTCCAATACGAACTATAGAGTTGAGTGATGCATCATAAAGTGAATGACCATGACACCACCTGAATTGGGGGGGGGGGGAAAACACTGAACACTAAAAAAACATTCTATTGTACCTGTAGAGGACTGTGCATTGACATCTGCTCCATGCATCAGAAGTAGCCTTACGATGTCTACATAACCACCACTGGCAGCAGCCATGAGGGGAGTGATGTCTCCTTTGATGCCTCTGTCCTCTACGTTTGCATGCATGGCCAGCAAAACCTAGAGAAATGCATACAAAATGTAAGGATAAAGTTTTTAAAACAGGAACAAAGAGTAATTATATAATCAGATTACACAGAAAACATGGTATGTCTGAATGTTCATCTAAAAGTTACTCTGATGTCAGGACCCAATACAGTTAACAATTTTAATTTAATTTTAAACTCAGCTTAATACAATACCCTTAAAGAAAATGTAAGGGTAAACCCGTATCTATACTGCACAGTGTACCCTGAACTGCTGTCTCTCACAGTGCTAGAATGTAAATATCAATGTCACCCCTAAATAGATTGTACTGTAATTCATGCACGCACGTTTTCTTTAGTATGTGCTGTCATTTTCTTTGGTATAAGCAGGATAAATACATCAATAACTGAATTTAATTTACAGTAGTAAAAAACAGGGCTTTAAGAAGAACAAAACAAAAAACAAGAGAATACTCAGCGAAACACTCGAGATCCACGCAGGAAACTGTTCTGATGCGGGAATGCTGGGCTATATCTGCCAGTGATGCATCAGCAGCAAGGAGAAAAGAGTAACACTCTCGGATTGGCTACTTTCAAACCCCCTGCCTCTGTGTACAGGCGAATTTCACCAACATGCTTTCTTTGTGTTCTCTCAACAGTACTGAAAATGTTTAGTAATATTTTATATGGAAATGTAGCATACTTTAATATTTATGTTACAAAATTAGTTAATTCCATTTTCTAAATAATTTCGCACTAAAATGCATGAAAAATTATGTATTGCCACAAAAAAAGTGCAGTAAAAGTGCAAATAGAGAAATTTTCCTGCACGTTAATTCTGACCAATCGAAAAGCAGTTTAGGAAATACGTTCAATGGCACATCTGGCCAA
>JBBPCX010000023.1:9112784-9128626 GCA_037974365.1 Hydrocynus forskahlii | reverse complement strand
TAACACACTAACAGATATTCAAGGCTGCAAACTTCAAAGTGTGGGAGCGGGCCAATACAGATTGTGGCTTGCACAGAATAGAGCAAAGAATAGAGTTAGTGTGATTGACCCCACAAACTGAGTGCACTCTGTTGACCCCGTTCCAAATTACTACTGAAATTACTGAAAAAGGTCCCAGCGTGTCCTGAGACATAAGTGTTAACACTACTATAGCAGAGACCTTTTGGATATTAGTTCGGTTCTAAAAAAAATTTGCAAATGGCTGGAGCCGGGAACTCTGAACTATGGTTTTGCAGGGGTTTACTGTAATACTAGAGGCTTTGTAATTATAAGAGGTGCAAATGAATGCAGACAGGGCAACAACAACCTAAAAGAACACTGTGTGTGCATAACGAGAGAGTGTGTACACTCAACCTGTGCAAGCTCATAGTATCCAGCGGAGCAGGCCAGACACAGCAAACTCTCTCCTTCTTCTGTGTGCTCGTTGACGCTGCGGCCCTCATCCAGCAGCTTCCTCACTGCGTTTACATCTCCATCGGAGCAGGCCTCAGCCAGGCTACGGCTAAAAATAACCAGACTGCTACAATTACTGCGACTGTGCAGGCGATGCTAAGATAGCTACATGGATAGAATACTCCTTGACTCTACAGATTATGATATAGAATAAGTAGGAAAAAAAACTCCTATACAGTGAATAGCTCACCAAGTATATCTTAACAACACAAGGTAAAAAACTAAATCTACTTAATGATTTGTGGAAAAGCTAAGTAAACAACAACTACTGAAAAAGTTAGAAGTACAATGTGTATATGTGAGAGAAGATGCCTACTTGTCTGCCTGGCTGGCGTTGAGTGTGTTTTCTGCCCTCATGCGGGTGAGGGCTGCGGCGGCCTCGTCCAGTGCGCAGCTCACTGATGACGTCAGGCGACGGAGCACCTCAGGATCTGCGAAGGCTTTGCCATCGGCAGTGGAGAGTTTACCAATGCCTGCGGCATCCAGCCACACACCAGCATACACAGTATCCAAGGCCAAAGGCATCCACCATTAGTGCAGGCCAAAGTCACACACCAAAACACACAAGACGACACAAACCGTGGTTAGACATGTTCAAACCATGCAGTGATGTAGTGCACAAGAGGAATTTCACCATCTATTTAAAGAAGCCATTGCATCATATGCCAGATACCGTACATATATATCACCCACAAACAGAAGCAGTAATTTTCACATTTTCAATATATGAAAAACTATTTTATTTCAAATCTGTTTTCTGCCATTAACCAAGATCATTGTGGCACCAAAACCATATAGAAAATATACACAAAAGAATGAATCTCTGAAGGGTTCTACTTTACGGGTTGCAGTCGTCAGAGATGCATCTGGTTTAAAACCAAAAAATATATACTTATACCATTATATGCATATTAGCACAGGTCTAAAAGCCTGCAATACATATAAAATAAATTAGATATAATTATAACAATGACAAGGTAGTAAAATCTGAACTGGGACATCTACAATTTTAATTCAATTAATTGACTTATATAATATCAGGACCGTATATGTAACATCCGAGATGGTATGTGCATAAAGCAAGCTGAACAAAAACAAAAGCATCAAGAGTAACAGTTACAGGCAACACACAACAGTGTCTGGATATGTCTTAGACACACATAATGCAGGTCTTCCAAAAAGAAAACATGTTACATGTGCAAATAATTAGTAACTTATTAACACTGACTTTTGACAATGAGTTGATCACCACAATAACAGTCACATTAAGAGAGAAAACAGAAGACAAGGCAAAGCATACACAGACATGAATGCAGCAAATCTAACAAAACCATATAGAGGAGAAATTCAGTACAGACAAGATAGGGACACAGATACAGAGGACCATGAACACATACACTCAGAGCCACACAGAGCATGGTTTACTAAAGGCCACTGCTGAGTCATGATGGGAGGTGGTGCTGCTGTATGAAAATCCATTGTGGCTGCTAATCTCCCCTATGGTTCCCCGGCAAGCTAACTGCTCACGGGGCTGGGCTAGCCTGTACTAGTTCACCAGTGCAGAAAGGGAGGCCTAGAACACTGTGCCACACCCAACCCAATTTAGCTGAACCTAAAAGTCACTTTTATATAAACTAAGAATAATACACTAAGCACAACAGCTACTGACTATCAGCTCCACCTGATGGACTGTCTGTTTTGTATAATGATATCACTCATGACTCCTTATCTTTCTCTAGGAGACGTAGATCATTAACATCCAAGACACAGCTGGTGTACCACTGAACACAGAGTAACAAACATTCTAAGAGACAGTAGACCTGTAACAGTAACACAACAGGATGCATTTAAAAATAAACACAGGCTTTAGGGATTTGTGTGGCTATGTTGAGTATCTAGCTCTCATTATATAGGTATGAGAGCTTCTAATGAGTGCATAACAGAAAAGAAAGCAATAGCTTGATTGTGTATGTACCCTGTAAATAAAGCAGACTATTTACAACAAGTAAGGGTAAATTGAGATATTTGCAAATAAAAGACAAATGCAGAAGTATTTTAAGCATAAAGGGTGGGTCTCTGGTCTAAAATAGATGCAAGGCTATAGTTACAGAAACAGAGAAAAAAAAGACAGCCCAAAATGCAGGTGCATGATGACTTGTAGAGGTGTAAAAACAGTCAACATAGCCATCTAAGCAAGGCAGCTGAAGGTGGGCAAGCAAGAGCTCTCAGCAGACATACCTGCTGCTTCTAGTAACGCCTCCAATCGGGCCTGTGTTTCTGGATCTACTGTTCTCAGGTCAGCTCCGTCTGCTGCACTGGACAGAAGCAGCTCTGATGCCGTCTTTAGTACAGGGTTATCCAGGTCTTCCTGGTCTAAGATAAAAGACTCCACCTGTAGGGAGAGGGCACAAGAAAAACTAAAAAACTAGAGTCACTGAAACAGCATTCATTTATTACAATGTGCAGCATACAATATTGTGTTACATTAAATATTTGACTAAGTGTTCAATTTGTGTTGCTTTGTTTGGAGACTTTTTTGCCATAATCACGGCTTCTGAACAAATTTACGTACACTAACATCATTTTTTCTTAGTTGTGTTTATAGATTTTACAAATGTGTTAGGATAAGTTATTATCTTGGGCTAGGGTGTGTTCTGACTTACACCAAAATTCGGGTTACATCTCTGTCTTAGGAACAGATCTCTGTTGTAACTTCAGGACCCCCTGTATATTAAATACCTTATGAAAGCAAAATTAATGTAATTGTATTCTAATCATTTCAAATTACGTAATGCAACTACAGAGATTTTAGATTAGCGGGAATGGCAAAAACTACACCAAACACAAAACAAAACTGTCTGTAAAAATATATTACTATTAAAGCTCCGGTTTAAATGTCTAGACGATAAACAAAATTTTCTATTTCTCTTTAACCGTAGTCTCCATTCTCCAGTAGGAACAAGTAATTAACACACGAGGGCACCAGTGACAAAGTTCAGATTGCCCACAAGATCCAGCCTTCATGTCTGTTGCCTGGAGACAGAACGCACAGTATTTAGGCCCTGAGCCTCTGGAATTACTGTAAGCACTTAGATGATCTGATCAGCAGGTTTCTCCTCCCCTTCTCTGTACATGCCCTTGACCTCCACACACTTGCACTCCAACCAAAGGGCACCGACTGACATTGCATGAAAAACTGAGGAGCAAACTACAAACAGCAGCAGTAACAGCTTTTGTGTGAGTGCAAACGTCTGTCAGTGAATTACCAAGGCTCTACCGAGGCCAGGATTAACAGTGACTAAGACACAGCTGTAGAGCTAATCTGAAGAATAACTGCAGAACTCCTTTGACCACTGAGCAGTCTTTAAGGAGTGTTTAATGAAATTAAGTGTAATGTGACCTGATTTAAAAAACTTGATGCTTAATGCCTTTAATTGTGGGTGTGTTCAACAATTTGATATGACAACTTCTTGGTTAAAGAATAGAGGTGGGAACCCAATATCATGGGTTATATGCAAAAAGATAACCTTTTACCATTTCACCCATGTGATTTTGGTTGGCTATAATTTGATAAAACCAATACAAGTAGATTTACTTCAATGCAATTTTCATATATACACATGGATACAAACATGAACTAGCATACACACGCAAGCTATAAGGTACATTAGACAGAAGTACAGTTTGAATCCCAAAAGGTCCAGTCACAATATTTCAAGAATTTGACACCTGTCTAGAAGGGGAAGAGTTTTTATTTCTGCTTGAAATTACAAGTGCTGAACTGTTGATGTTAATAACAAGCAAATCAACCAATCACAAGTCTATTTTGTTGAACAAGCATGATGCCTGTTTAGACATGCTTTTAGACATGCTTTTTAATTTAATATTTCTGAACAGCATGTAATCAATACTCAGTGAAATCAATCTAATTCCATCATTCAGGTATTTTAGTTTTGATAAACAGCAAGTAAGCAATCAGTGCTTGAATTTGATGTGTTGGATGCAGAAAAAATATTCAAGTGTAAGAATTTGAGTAACTCTGACAGGGGCTGAATTGTGATGGTTAGATGACTGTATCTGAGCATCTCCAAAACAGCAGGTCTTGTGGGGTGTTCCTGGTATGCAGTAGTTAGTACCTACAAAGAAAGGACAACGAGATGACAAATCACAGAGATTGCACCAGGATGTATCATGGGATTAAGGCGAAACAAAGGCAGTGTGATGTGAAGACTAAAACACCCCTTAATAGCAATTGTATTTACTAATAGCAGTGTCCTCTTGCAACAGGATAATGCAGCCTGCCACACTGCTAAAATTGTTCATAAATGGTCTGAGGAACATTATAAGAGTTCCAGCTTCCAAATTTCCAAGATCTCAATCCGACTGACCATGGGTATGACAAACTAGTCCAATTAATGGAGACCAACCTTCCAACGAATAATACCCAAAAAATCCGCTCCTAATGTCTCAGTGCAGAATACCACCACGGAAAGGGAGACCTACACAATGTTAGGCAGGTGATTTTTAATATGGTGACTGATGTGTATATATTAGCTAATGCACAAATTGAAAATAATACACAAATTGAAACGCCAAACCAAAAACCAAGTAATGGAAATACATGACTTCAGATGTTTTATATGACAAAGCACTATTTTGCAAAACTGAATCAAACATTTTCCACATGTAAATCACAGAGCATGAACAGTTACACAACTTTAAACAACAATGGCGTGTTCCATGTAGTTGGATGAGGAGACAGATGTTGGTCTAAGATAAAGAAATCATGGCTATTTTAGACAGCACACAACAAAGACAGTCCAGTTTGTATGAAACACTTTAGGTGGGTATCAGACATGTTTGTATTTACATGCATCACACCTTCCTCAAATTATACCCTACCACAGCTATTGCACACGATGTGATCAATATAAAACCGTGTCAATAGTAATTAAATTGGTAACTGATCAGTTGCCCTGTTTAACTGGAATAACTATCACAAGAAAAGATAACCCCAGTTTAATCGAATAACATCATGCAATGGAAACACAGATGATTCACTATTTCATCTAATTTTTACAAAAATAACTTTTAAGTCCATCCATATTAGAAAGATGTTAGGCCTGAACTTACATTGACAGCTGGTTTGTATAATTTAGGAGGTCCTAGAATTAAATGTTGCCAAATTCCACAAAGCCATCGTAATCCATGCTAAAATACAAAATACACCACAGTACCGTTTCTGTATATGCCTATCTTTTTCCAGAAAAACAAAGAAATACTGCCGCAGAACACACTTAATAGGAGGGGTCATTTGTGAAAAACAGAAAGTCTGCCAACAACCAAAAAAATGTAGAGAAGCGAGTAAGGCAATGAGGCCGGGTGTGGTCAGCAGAAAGTCCATCTGCAGGGAGAATAATTAAAAGCATATAGGGGCATTTGAATGTGCCGAAGCCTTGGACTGGCTGGAGTAGTTTAGATGTGAGAGCGAGAAAGAGCGAGAGTGAGAGAGAAACAGAAAATAAGAGACAGGCAAGAGCTCATGTTTGATTATGGGAGACTCTCTCAGGGAAGCACGGCCACGTCCAAACAAGTGACTCTCATTACCTCATCCCTCATCCATGCACTTAAAGCAGGGAAAGCAAGAGGGAGATATGTCAATATCCCATCTTACCTAACCACAATAACCATTATACCACTATTACTGTCATGCAATATTCAACTTAAAAATTACAATGCATGTCACTAGTTGGGTGCTATGGAGTGTTTTAAAAGAAAAGCTTCATAAAGTTTCTTTTGTGGAAATATGGTTTCTGTTGAGAGGTCATTTCCAGTACTATTTAAGAGACTTCTAAAAGAAGCAGAACAAAAGCAAACTCCATAGTCCATACAAGCTATATGAGGTTTATGAGACCTTTTTAAGCATAGAGTAGAGAGTGTGGGTGTAAGTAGTCCACCAGCCCAGTGCAGGTGGGAGAAGGACATATACAGACATCCTGCAAAATAAGAAATAGCCCAAGTTAAAAGAGAGATAATCACTTAATAATCTGCATATACAAATAAAATAATAAAACCACACCCAAGGACATAACTCAAGTTAAACTAAAACAACTGATCATGTGAACATGTGAATTGCATTCCTGTAGGCTAAAGAGTATTAGGCGTTCAGATGGCCTTTTCAGTTTTGAACAATGCTCTCAAGACAGATGAAAACATGACAAACTGTCGATCCAATTCGCGAGCTCTTACCAAGCCATTTATGGGTATGGTTGGCTCAACACAAAGCAGCATTGACAGGCTGATTATTGTTAATTAAACCCCAACTAACAGTCACACATGTATTTGTCTATATAACTAACCTTAACCCTAATGTCTTGAAGTCCATTATTTTGTGTTTTCCACCTTTGTCCCTTTCCAACATTTTAAAGGGGACCCAACCATCCTCTCTCTCTCCATAAATTACCGAGCCAACTCAAATCCCCCCCACAAAAGACAACAGCAAAATTGATTCTTTCAACAATTAGCACCCAGCCCCTGACAATCTGATTGATTAGCTTTGTGCATGCGCATTGAAGGGGATACTAACCGATGTTTTGATGATAGAACCACACCCATATTTCATAGGAGAAGAAGTGGCTCCAAAAAAACAGGTAGAATATAAGAAGCATTTCTGCAAGAATGTGTGGTTGTAGGGCTGAAACGATTATTCGAATAACTCAAATAACTCGATTACATTCTTTGCCTCGCGGCGTCGTTTAATGCAGGTCACCAAAGTCCATCTATTTAAAATGTCTCTGCTACCGTAACACTCCCACTTTGTAGACACTGCACAGCTCCGGTATCACTGTTTCACATGGACTGTTTTAACTGACGCGCATTTCAAAGATTTATTTTGTTCTCTATGGAAATGGCGGAAAATGAAGATCCCAGTGTGCGTAAAACACAGAAAATGTCTAAAGTGTGGGACCATTTTACACTGCGCAAAGCGGACAATGTAGTGCAGTGTATACATGGTAAAACGAACATGGCCCACCACAACAGTACATATAACTACCTTATGTATGGGGACGGCGTGATTTGAGATGTAACTTTTCAGTGCATGCGTGCGTGCGTGCTACTTCTCTTGCTACTTATCATGCTTCTTTACTATCGACTCATAACACAACCTGCAAATAATTACAGATACTGCATGTTCTAACAAGCGCTACCGTTCATATCAGTTAGCAATAGTAAAAACACGTTACCTTGTAGAGGCTCCGAGCCACTTAGAGAAGCACAATTCACGTGAGGATGCTTTCGGTTCAGATGCTGCAGCTTTACTCTACTCTACCTACCGACTTCAGCTGGATACAGCCGGAAACTGAACTGTACTGTTTAAACTAGATTATTAGTAAAACTTTATTCTCAGGTGGGCTATTGCAGGGGGTACACCCATTTTCCCTTTTTTTATTAAGATAAAAATACTGTAAGGACAAACAGGCTAACCTACGTTTGTGAAGTTTTTCATAGTTTTTTTCTTGTACATCACAAATGTTTCACAGAAAGGTTCATTAAATGGGCTTAGTTCCGGAGCCAATAAGCCAAAGGTCTTAAGGTTTGATCTAATAAAAATGTTTTTTGTGAGGAATAACAGCCAATTGCTTGCTTATTTTCATGTTGCATAAAACACCATTGATACAGTTGTTTAAAAACACAAAAGTATGATTTAACCGATAACTCAATTAATCAATGAAAAAAAATCGACAGAATACTCGATTTCAGAAATATTCGATAGTTGCAGCCCTATGTGGTTGCTATAAAACCAGTGTTTGGAAACACTGGGCAAAACAAACATGTACGGCTGAATGCATAGCAGCATTCGCAGGCTGATTATATTTAATTTAATTAATATATTTACACTTAATTAAATTTTATTTTTTTTACTAAAAGTCACACACATCGTTTTTTTTAGTACAACTGACTTGAGTTGGTCAAAGCTACCACTTGGGGTCATTAAAACACAGTGGAGGTTTAAGAGGGGACAGTCAAGGTTTTTAAAGTCGCAAAGCGTGTTCTCTGACAGTCAACATCAGGGTAACCAGTTTGTCCAGGCCACAGTTTTTTAATTGACAACTATCATTTTATTTTATGCTCTTGTCTGTCAAAGGAGCCAGATCTTCTTTGTGATCTGATCCAAATGATCTGACTCATTAAAAAGAGACGAAATTGCCATAACTAATCATGTGATAGTGTAGTTGGAACGGCAGACTCAGGTTGAGCGTATCTTGCACATTGTTATGTGATGTCACTTTTCTTGTACTCTTATTTTCATTTCTCTTGGTTGTGAGGGACGATCGCCATTGGCGACCGAAATGAAAAAACTAGTCGCAAAATAAACCTAGTCGCATTGGCGACCATTTTAGTTGCCATCTGGAGCCCTGTTAATGGTTGTTGAGGTGCAACAGTTACATGATTATGCCTTCAACTTTAACTTTTTACATTTCTGTGAGGGAACTTTTAAAGGCAGACATCAAGTTCCACTGACCACCACGGTGAATAGTTCAGACAGTGTCTCCTGAACAGAGCATCTCACACAAGAGCTGGGTAGTATGACCAAAAAATTTTATCACAGTATTTTTCAAAATGATATCGGTTTCATGGTATATGATTTTTTTTTTGTTTTTTTTGTTTTTTTTAGTTTGGTCGTTTACCACATTTCACAGGAAGAAATGAATTACTGCCTCTGACTGAACTTGCTATTGCTTTTTCACCAGTGTAAAATGAAGATGTGGAAGCTGACCGTAGTTCCATACACCAAAACATGTTTTTGGCAAAAATATACTATTCACAGCATATTTTCAAGCATCCGGAGAGGTATATAGTAAAGTATCCAGAAGTGCTTGTCAAAAGTTTTACTGCACTGAACAAGTTTAAAAAGAGGAATAAATAGTAAACATCTATTGTAAACCAATTACACTATCTTAAAATTTATCTATATCCACTGAAACATTAGTGACATTTTTAATACAACTTTACCTCCATTAAATTATAAACATATGCAATAAAACTGCAAAATCCAGTAATACAATTGCTTCAAGGCCAGATACATTACACAGTACAGAAAATAAACTGAACAGGAGTTCTAGTATCCAGTAGTATTGAACAGTATTCACACATTTGAACATAATGAGCTTAAAGAAATTTCAGCCATTATAAGTTCTGGGCAAGAAAAAACTGACGGCATGTGGTTTGCTCACTTGTGCCAAATTTTGGACGTATTGAGGATAAATACAGGGAAGATGCACGGTAAGGAGTTGTTTTCTTCTAGCTCTAATGCGGTAATGTGTCCACTCTGTCAGACTAAAAACTATATATTAGGGATGCACCGAAATAATTATTTTGGACCGAAACCGAAAATCGAAACTGAAGAAACATTTGGCCGAAAACCGAAACCAAAATAATTATAATTATTAACTTATTAAAAGAATAAATCTGTTACAAAACTATGAAAATATTTATTTAGCGTTCAAAACTAATGCACAAAATAAAATAAAAATTGAAATAAAATATTTCACTTGGCCCCAACTCATGAATAGCCTAAAAGCAAGATAGCTGAAATATATTCTACAATATCTTCTCTCATAGAAGTAGTGAATTTAAGTGCATTTTAATATTCAGAGCGAAGTGCATGAACAAACTGCATTCAGAACAAGTGCTTTAAAAACTGTTGAAAGATAGAGCAACATTGAGCAGCATGTTTTGATTTTATATGATAAAGTAATCACGATGTTGAGAAAGTCTTTGTGGATGTGCTTTACAAACGGCTTTCCACGGGTCTTTCTTAGAAATATCGAAATGCGCCCACACGGCAGACACGCTGACTCTAATCCAATCTGGCCCGAGTAGGCTGCGGTTGCATCATCTGCGTTATCATTGCATCATCACTGTTTCGGTGCATCCCTACTACATATGTCCATGCTGGGACATGTAGAGCTAACCGCTAATAGATAAACACATGCACGTTTCTTCGTAATGCTGATATATTAATATTACTATATATGAAAGTATTTTTGAGAAATGGCATGCACAAAAAAGCTAAAAATAAGAAACTGCTCAAAAACAAACTCCCAAAAAGTAATATTTTACGCATTATAATCCACATGCTGTTTATCTGACCTGTCGTGATTCTCACACAGAGCTTCAGCACTCCCTCAAATCAAAAGTTCCTTTATGTTCCCTTACCATAGCGGTGCAGCAGTGAAAAGGGTCCCCCTTAAACAGTTTCCAGCTGCACCACTTTCCAAATGTTCTTTAGATTATTTAAACCAGTATTGTGGTATAAGAAAAATTCATAATAAACAGTTTTCGCTATGAACAGCTATACCGCCCAGCGCTTTCTCACACTAAACCCGGGATAATATTTAAAGCCTTAAGCAATGTATAACGGACAAGTATCTAATATACGTTTTTCTGCACAACCTAACCAATAAGAGAAAAAAAAAATTTTTTTAATACTTTAACCAACTGTTTGAACACAACAGACCCAAAAAAATGTTTCTACACTGTTGACCCAAACACACAGAAGCTCCAAATAAGGGCATCCTTTTGTATACAACGGTATATTAGCAAAAGTGTACTTATTTTCTGAGGGTTAGTCGAGTAAAGGCTCAAAAGTGTTCACATTTTTCACACAGCGCAGGGATGAAAAGGGGGGTGCAGGGAACTATGAGACCGTGTACATGCTCTGACAAACAGATCAAAAGAATCTGAAAGCGAAATCTCTGTTAAGCAGAAAACTAGCTGGATAAATTAACCTGTCTTATTACCACATTTTGCTGACCCACAGACACAATCTACACCCATAGGAGTTAAGATACAGCCTCAAATCAGATAACAGCCTCAAACTGGCTCACTAACAGAGGCATTCACACGCTGATTGTTTTTAATAAATCACACGAAACACAAAAGATTTGAGCAAAAAAGGGCTGACATACACTCAAACTAACAATCGTTCTGCTCTCCTACTGGCATGTCTTTCCACCACCCAGGCAGCTCTGGCACTCAACTGGCAGAGTGAGGTGACACCACAATGGCCACTCAGGCTCTCTCTCAACAATACACATTTTAAAGGTCACATAACCTGTTCTCTCTCTCTCTATCTCTCTCTCTATACATCACAGAGGTCTCTTGAATAGTTTTACAATTCTGGGCCCCTAATCTTCTGATCGATAAGCTATGTACAAGCGCACAAGGGGTACAAGCGCTCAAAGGCTTTTTGTGTCATTGGAATCATTCTAGTATTTCATAAACTGTAAGAGAAGAAGCAACTCTGAAAGTGGAATAAAAATAATAAGTAAAAAATACATTTTCATGAGCAAATGCAAAGTGTGACTGCACGGTTATGGAAGATTATAAGCACAAAAATTCAAATGGCAATTCATTTTGCAATTGGCAATTAAATATTCAATCTGAGAATGAAATTTGAAATTGCATTTTGCAATTGCCAATTCAATATGCAAAGTGCTGATGCAATCCTTAGTTCATTTCAAAATATTTTGTATAAAAAACAGGATAACTATTCACTGAATTGCATTTTGAACAGCCATGGGTTTTTTGCCTTTAATCAAATGGCAATTCATTTTGCAATTGTCAATTCACTATACAATCTCTTCTCAAATGCAGCACCCCGGCGATTGTATTGCATGTTAGGGAGAAAAACTCAACTGACTATTTCCAACTGTCAAATTGCTCATCAAGGCGGGCCTCCACTAATGACATCACTCCCTTGTTCTTGGCCTCAAAAGAATCAATTCAACTGAGCGATTTGTTCATTTAGAGCAGTGATTCTCAAAGTGTGGGGAAAGAGACCTGGGGAAAGCCATACAGAACTAATGTTTAACATCCGAGTCATTTTCACGGCGGAACAAAAAATTCTCATTGGTTACGTTAGCAACCTGTTCATTCACTGCTGTCAGAGCCTTAGAGGGTGAAAGTGGACAGATCTCTGTCAGCAGTGAATGAACAGGTTGCTAACGTAACCGATGTGAATTTTTTGTTCCGCCATGAAAATGACTCTGATTTTAAACATTAGTTCTGTATGAGTGTCCACAGGTCTCTTGCGCCTCACACTTTGAGAATCACTGCTCTAATTGAACAAATTGCTCAGCTGTATCGATTCTGATGAGGCCCTGAACAAGGAAGTGACATTGTTAGTGAAGGCCCGCCTTGATGAGCAGTCTGGCAGTTGGGATTTGTCAATTGAGTTTTTCGCCCGAACATGCAATGTAATCACTGGGGGACGCTATTGCAATTTGAATAAATTGTGTATTGAACTGACAATTGCGAAATTAATTGCCATTTGAATAAAGGGGCAAAACACTCTACAATGCAAAATGCAATTCAGTGAATATTTATCCTGTTTTTTATTCAAAATATTTTGAAATGAACTAAGGATTGCATCAGCACTTTTGCATATTGAATTGGCAGTTGCAAAATATGATTTAAATTACATGCTCTGATTGAATGTTGAATTGCCAATTGCAAAACTGCCATTTGAATTTTTGTGCTTATATTCTTCCATCGCTATGTTAACTGTGACTGTTGCTTGGTGGTTTGTAATTTAACCATTTATTTGGAAACAAGTCACCTGTACTCATATGCGAGAGGTTTGAAAGTAGCCAATCCGAGAAAGTTATTTATTTCTCCTTGCTGCTGATTGGCTGCTGCCCTGTGATGCACCTCGCGTGGAGATATTGAGTGTTTCTCTGAGTGTTCTTGTGTTTTTCGTTTTGTTCTTCTTAAAGCCCTGTATTTCTATTACTGTAAATCAGATTACTGTATTTACCTCCTTATACCTAATGGCAGCGCATACCAAAGAAAACACGCTTGCATGAATTACAGTACAGTCTATATAGGGGTAACATAGGTATTTACATTCTAGCACTGCGGGAGACAGCAGTTCAGCGTACACGGTACAGTACAGACGCGGGTTTACCTTTACAATTTCTCTAAAATGAGTTTAAAATGAAATGAAAGTGTTTTGGGACCATATTTTTGAGCATATTTAGGGTTTACCCTATAAAAATAGACCTTTTTTTTAACCACATAACAATTTCACTTTTTTCCAAAGAAACCTACAATACAGTTGAAATCAGGAGGGTTAACTGGCCTTTCAAGTTAAATTTGAGTAAAAACTGTATTAAATGCAAACTATCTAATACCAACCGTGTGGGGCATAGGAGCACCCTGGTAAATGAACACATGCTACAGCCATGGATGATGGCCTCAGGGTGGGCAATCTTTCGAATATACCTGATGTTGATCCGTTCCACGTCTGATGTAAATGACTATCATCGAGTACAAATCCTAACTTTAAACAGACAGCATGTACTTCGCTTTTGAGTTTTGCTGCCCTGCCCTCTCACAGCAGACAGCTCACTCCCCGGCCCTTCCAGAAAACTCTCCTAGCGCATATAGAGATCACGGCCACATTAACAAAACACATCGCAAAAGATATGGTCCCAAATTTGTATGGTGGAAAAGCCCAGATTCAAAAATCTCATTAAGACACTTGACCCAAGGTATCAACTGCCTGGTCTCATTATTATTATTTTTTTTTTTACAGAGAAAGCGCTCCTGGAGCACATTTGTGAGAGACAAGGTGGCCAACCAGCTCACAATTGTGAGCCACTTCTCCACAACCGCAGATCTGTAGTCCAGCAGAACCTGTGAACCTTATCTCAGTTGAACAGTACATGACACCCATGAGTGGGAGTTGAAAAGTTCGTGCCTCCACATGAGCTTTTTCCTAGATGATCATACAGGAGAGATGTCATGGAACTTGTCAGAACCTCGTCTGAGTGCATCACAATGGATAATGGGGCTAATATCATGAGCCTGAATGGACAAGATTACAATGCCTCCCTCTAATAATAATTATTGTTTTATTAACAATAAACAGATAACTAAGACAGCTTTATAATTTGTCACATGCATATAAAAAATAAGAATTTCATTATTTTGTCATTAAATTAAAGATTGTGAGTATTTTATTTTTTCATGCAAATAAAAATATGTAAAGCACATATTGGCAGAAAATATTTAGTTTAAAATCTGTGTCAGATTTACTCATTTTATTATAATAATAACAATAATAATTAGGGGTGTTGGTTAGCGTGGCCACAAGCAGTACTAATAGTTTGAGCGTTGTTAAATTTGTTGTATAAGATATCTGTCAAATAAACTGTGATTGATCGATCCACGTTTTTCCAGTTCCAATCCGATTCCAATACATGACTGCCGATACTGATACAGATTCCAATATATTACATTTTATTACACCTCTTTAACTTTAATATTAGCATTATTTTTCTTGAAATTGTGCTATTTGTTAAGATTACATCACAAAATAAATAAACTACTAAGCACTTATTAGAAATGCAAATAAATATACACAATTACACTGAATTTAAAGGCATTCCAAAGGAATTTATTTATGTCACATTTCACAAAAAGGTAGCAGCAACAGCTGTAAAATGTTGTAAATATCAAAAACACAAGAATCTTGGCTGAATCAAATAAATAGTTCAAGTATTATGTCCATTTTAGCAGCAACAACTGTAAAAAAAAAAAAAGTGCAAAACTAATACATTTTAAATAACGTGAATTCGGAGACACGACACGGGCAGAGTGTAATCTAACCACTGCTGTATTTAACGTGGACCGGCCGAGTTACGAGATGCCCACCTTTAGCCTCGTCGTGATTTGAGAGAGGGAGGAGAGGGCAATAACAGACAACAAAACACACCTCTCCTTCAAGACCTCTTTGGGGTTCTTTCAGTGGCTAGAGTCTTCTCTGATATTCCTTTTGCTTTTGGGTTGTAAATTTGTTGTATCAACGAGCGTCTGCTGCCTGGTGTCTTTTCCCTGTTTGCTAGCATCTTCTGGTGCTCTTTGTTATGAAATCTCTGCAGATGCTTGATTAAATTTGTTGTATTGTACGACACAACCGTACTTCCACCCCTCGGCACGCTGGCTTTACACACATTTCAAGTAGCCGTCTTGCTTTTCGGCGTTGCCAAACTTAAGTATCTCCAAATGAGCTACATTTCAAAACAACAGCTCGCTCTCATTGAAGTTGCCGCAGGTTTGTGGTATGGAGGCGGTGACGCATCTCGTATTACACAGCGTCAAGTTTAAGGTCCAGCGCAAGCTGCAAGCTGGAATATAGAGATCGGAGCTGTCCAACTGATATCCGATATCGGATTTACAGCTATATTGGACCCGATACCAATATCATATCGGATCGGGCCAATCTCTAATATATGTTTGTATATATCTGTGTGTGTATG
>JBBPCX010000023.1:9097065-9112684 GCA_037974365.1 Hydrocynus forskahlii | reverse complement strand
AATTGTTGAAGCTGTGTAGGTGGAATTCTTTCCCATTCTTGCTTGATGTACAACTTCAGTTGCTCAACAGTCCGGGGTCTACGTTGTCGTATTTTGCGCTTCATAAAGCGCCACATATTTTCAATGGGAGACAGGTCTGTACTGCAGGCAGGCCAGTCTAGTACCCGCACTCTTTTACTACGAAGCCACGCTGTTGTAACACATGCAGAATGTAGCTTCTCTTTGTCTTGCAGAAATAAGCAGGGACGTCCCTGAAAAAGACATTACTTGGATGGAGGCATATGTTGCTCCAAAACCTGTATGTACCTTTCAGCATTAATGGTGCCTTCACAGATGTGCAAGTTACCCATGCCATGGGTACTAACACACCCCCACACCATCATATATGCTGGCTTTTGAACGCTGATAATTTGGATGTTCCTTTTCCTCTTTGGCCCGGAGGACAAGACGTCCATGATTTCCAAAAACAATTTGAAATACGGACTCGTCAGACCAGAGCACACTTTTCCACTTTGCGTCTGTCCATCTCAGAAGAGCTCGGGCCCAGAGAAGCTGGCGAAGTTTCTGGGTGTTGTTGATGTATGGCTTTTGCTTTGCATGGTAGAGTTTTAACTTGCACTTGTAGATGTAGCAATAAACTGTATTAACTGAATCGTTTTCTGAAGTATTCCTGAGCCCACGTGGTAATATCCTTTACAGAATGATGTCGGTTTTTAATGCAGTGCCACCTGAGGGATCTAAGGTCACGGGCATCCAATGTCAGTATTCAGCCTTGCCGCTTACGTGCAGAGATTTCTCCAGATTCCGTGAAACTTTTGATGGTATTATGGACTAAGGGTGGGACGAAATACCGATTTTGCGATATATCGCAATATTTCAACTCACAAACGAGTACTGGTACGTTCTTTCCCTATATCGGTTGTTTATCCACTATTGCAGAAGTCCGTCAGGCGGCGCTCCTCATGAGAATGACAGTAAAACACCAGGCACAAATTTGTACGAAGTTGTAATTTACATATTCAGTAATTGTAGCGAATAGGTTTCCAGTGAAAGGAGGGGCTCCTCACTCAGGGGTATAATAGGCCCGAAAGCTGGTCCCAGACAAGTCCCAAAACGCTCAGAGAGAGAGGGGCACCTTCACGCTCCAGCTAAAAAACATGGATTTTTTTATGCTGAAACAAAGCGAAATGCACACAGAAGACCAAATACAAGATATTTGAGGACATGTGAAGACATTTGATGGGGATATTTGGCCAGCAAATAAGAATATCCAGGAGAAAAGTCCAAAAGAGCTCTCTGGACACACGCTCATGTTTTACTTTGAAAAGTAAGCCATTTGGATTTTATGACACTACACTAAAGTGTCTTTTTGCTGACTGGGTTGTGATAAAACTGCTTTGGAGTTGTTTTGGAGTTGTTTTATTGTGTTTTGAGTGAGTTTTGTCGAGTATTTGGGCGCTGGTCAGAGCGTGTTTGTTTTGAAGCGGTGTTTGGTCACTCGAGGGGCGGAGTTGGCTCTCTCAGACAGCGCGAGTCGGTTGAACCGGACCTTCTGTACAGAATGAATGGGAGAGAAGTGGTGTTACAACGGTTTACTGATTCATAATTCTGTGATGAAATAAGGATTTCTCCAAACAAAATGGCTTCTCTGCTTGCACTAAAAACCTTATAGAACATTAATTTTTTATTCTTTTGAGCTGAAATTTTGAACATAAGTTGACAAGACCTGTAGCTATGGATTTTCAAGGCCAGAATAAAAATCCGTCCAGTATTCCATCCTGTATTGCTGTTTGAAAATAAGTTTACATATTTTACTTCTCAGGCACATGAAACTTCTTAGCTTCGAAATGAGTCCAACCGCAAACAATAATAACTTTGTATGACTGAATTGTGAGCTTTATAATGTTGTAATGCAGAATCCAAGATGGCTGCAAAAAATTAGACTGAAAGCTAACAGGAAATTAGATATATATCGTTGGCTACCTTGTGCAATATACTGATTATCGCGGTATCACCATATCACAATATTATCCGTATTGTGAGGTATGTAGCGCATATCGTATCGTATGGTACCGACGTTCACAGCCCTAGTGATTACCCCTACATTTTACTGTATTTTTAATTACTAAAAAATTACATTAAATTATTACTGTATTTACCCTGCTTATACCAAATAAATGGACCATGCATACCAAAGAAAACGTACGTGCATGAATTACAGTACAGTCTATCCAGTACAGTTTAATTTACAGTAATAAAAATACTTTAAGAACAAAAAAATGAAAGACACGAGGACACGAGAACACTTGAGACACTCCATGGAGAAAATTCTGGACTGCCACGGCGTCAAAGGTCAGCAGCCAATCAGCAGCAAGCAGACATAAATAGCGTTCTCGGATTGGCTACTTTCAAACCTCTAACCTCTAAGTACAGCGGTATTTCACCATCCCAAGACGCGCTTACTTTGGTTTTCTCTCCACAGCACCAAAAAATGTATACTGTTTTTTTTTTATATAGAAACGTAGCTGTATTTCCGTTAACATTTATGTTATATTTTTCTTAATAATAGCACTAAAATGCATGAAAAATTATATATTGCCACAAAAAAAGCCGTAACGTCTGCCGCACTCCCTCAAAATATGTTTTTAATCTTGATTAATCGCATGATTTTCTGTGATTAATTGCATTGTTATACCCAAATTTAAATCATTCAAAAGTAGTGTATTGCACACTTATTTTTAAAGTACTGCTTTAAGAGTAAAAGTGCCATAACATTTGGTTTGCAAACATTTAAAACAAATACAGAGCTTTTCAACAGCAGTGTTCCCTTTAACACAGTTACACAGCTGCAGTTCAAATATTTCAAAATCTCAACTTAAACATTAATGTAATCAAATATAAAACCAAAGCTATTTGCCGCTGCCAGGCCATTCACGTTATATCTAGTTTGTTATAGGAAAACAAGTTACCCTCAGAGTCCAGAACATCAGAGTCCAGAGCATGTGACTCATTGGAGAATTTACTGAAATATTCAACAAGCACTATGTTAACTGACTGGAAGCAAATACAATGGTTGTCTCATTCTGTACACAATTCCATTCAGACAAAATACAGAGAAATGGAAAATTTATGGGCAGTTGATAATAAATACAGAAAAATTAACAAAATAAATACAATTTTTGCACAATAGCCCATCATCGCAGTCTACTTTTCATGAAAACAACAAACGGGCCATTGATCATGTTTAAAATGATTGATGAAGTGTTGATAAAACCTGTAAAATTTCTATATGAGTCGGAAATAATAGTGCATACCTACTTCCTAGGCCTATGTCCATCTGTGAGGCACATCTCAGATTGGGGTTTGCCGTTGCTTCCACATGTAATTTGCCAACCTGGCCTAAGGAGGCTAAAGCTGTCATTTAAATACATCATACCAGTGCCAAAGCAAAATTCTACAACAGACAATGTGTTTTGTTTACAGCATACAATGACATCAGTATGATTTTTCATTTATATGGAAATATAGAAGTTACATTAAATAGCTCCAATTCAGAAGAAATTAAATCTGAAGGGCCATACCAGATGGGCAGTCCCATTTCCATATAACAATGAGAAAGGTCATAAAAGTATTAGCTATAGTCCTATAAATATAGTCTCCTTTTTTTCAAAGATTATAAATCTGCATTAAATATTAATGAACTGGAGACCAGAAGTAAAAGACGTAAATATATGCTAATTCAAAACTCAATGCAACTACATTCAAACATATTGTGAAGCAGGGCACCAGCTCAGAATCTCAGAAAACCACATTCACACATATGTACCAAGAGCTGTTCTTGATCAATGCCAGGGATTCTGGCTAGACAAATAAACAAGGCACACAAACGTGTCTTCCAGTGAATAAAACACATTAAATTGAAAACTTTCAAAACAAGTACCTGTATGGCACACCAGTGTCCAGGTGCAGAGACAGGGAGAACTAGTATGACATCACTTCATCGCTAATCTATAAAAACTTAAGAATAACAGCTAAGACAGAGGTTTTTGTTTCATCATCAATTGGTCATGATAAATGTAAATACATAGACATTTCAATGCGTCCATTTATTATGTGAAAAAAATCCAGTGCAACCATCTATAGATTACAGTTAGGTAAACCTGTGATGCCATTCCTTCAGTAACTTGTAGAAATGTCCCTAAACATTTGTCCATAAAATGATTTCATTTTTTGGGTTACAGATCACTTGTGCTATATATGCACACACATATGTATGTGGCAGAGTCTACAAAAACACAGCTCACCAAACAAATTTACATTTGTAAGGTTTTAAATTTGTATTTATTAATTATTCATTATAAGTATATACACATTATATACTTTTTTGCAGTCAAAGGTGTGAGCAGTGTTTTCTATAGTCACAGGGACACATTGAGACAAATTACAAAAAAAAGGTAGACATTGGTTCTACATAGCCAACAAGCACAAACTAAGAAACAGCATCGTGAAGGTCAGCATGTTTCCAAAGCAGTATTACCACTGATTACTATTACTGATTGTCTGAGCGAATGAAGCTGCTTGTTCAAATAACCCATAAAAACTTGTCATCCCTCCTAACCACTCACCTAAAGGATACACTGTATTAAGCTATAACCCATAGTTAACAGTTCCTATCAAAGATCAACCATATTTCATTAACTGCTACTCTCCTATAAGTGTCTTGACAAGAGACATTAAACTAATGTCTAACTTACTACTCCTACACTGGTAGGACCACTTGGACAAATGTTCATTGAAAGCTGAGAAAGTTTTCAAAGTTTTGAAAAACTTCCATAATGGATTACTGATGTTTATAACATTTCAAGTTAAGAAACATATTTAAATATTTACCTTAATAAAGACTGTTACTTAAAACTTTGCTGCCAAATCCAGTCACCTGCCATCACTGAAGACCCTTTTCCAGCACATACTTTCCATGAGAAATGGTACAAGGTGATCTACTTGGTGTCTTTAGTATGTTATGCTTAGAGAAAATGTTTAAACTATACCTTAATTACAACATTAAAACATCACAAATAAGGCCTGCTCCAAATATTAACTTACGTCAATGTTTAAAGCAACTATTTGAATACTATGAAATATTAACTTTGACATCCAAAGTCTATTTCATTTTCTTTTCATTCTGGGTTTGATCTCAATCATATTCGTATTATCAAAAGGACAGTCATGGCTAAATGATATAAGTTTGGTGTCACTATTAATAATCCTTACATTGAAAGATTTTCCAAGTGCAGGTAAGTTAATGAAATCTCTGGACAAATATGATGAGAGGGAACCAACATTTACTTGCATGAACCTCTCTCCCAAAAACCGATATGGTAAAATGTCAAAACTAAACACAACATAAATTAAGACAATATTATGGTTTCAAGTGTTGACAAATGTTAACATGTTCTGTGAGAAGAGAGTCAGAAGTGCAAAGAAAGACACAGGATAGAAATGAAAGAAGTTGAGAGTGAATAGGTGGTCTTATCTGGGCCCTACCTGAGACTGATGTCAGCTGCCTTTTCAATATCCCTTCCCCAAATTCCAAATAAAATACCAACAAGACATGGGACACTGTCACTCATTACCAATTATAAAAGGAAACAGTTACTCATTTGTGGACATGGGGATGCTTGTGTGTCCCTACATCAACCAAATACTCTCCAAAACTATGCGTATCTGAGGTTGTGGTGCAGAAATACGGTCTACACCTTGGTTTGAGACTACTTATAGCATCTTCATGTTTTCTCACCCAAATGTTTCAGAACTGAGCAGGGCATCAACAACATCTTATTTTGATTACGCAAGACTTATTGGTAGGTTGGTAAATAGGTTTGCCACGAATCGAACATTACAGCAACTTAATTATCAATACACTACCTGCTGTCAAGTAAAGGTTGTGTCGGATCTCTTATAGCAACCCAAAACTTTGACCCTAAAATTGGTTAGCTGCTTAACAGACATGCTCTCTACGTTAGCTATACAAATCAAAATTAAAATATTTAACAGATGCTAATTTGGCTATCGGGTGTACCTTTAAAGGGCAGTGATGAATGTGATATGCTGACCGCGACATGACCAAGAAGCCAAACGATGAGTGCAGCTGAAACATTTGATCACAGTTGGTTTTACACACCGCAATGGCAAAACGTGTTTGTCTCGAACACCAGTTTCTGGTTAAGGCGTGTTAGTCTCGTGGCTAATTAGATCCTGCAGCGATGACCAAATCCGTTTCCAGACAGAACCACACTGTTGACACTGCACTGAGGAGAATGTTGCAATATGGAACACCTTTTCTCACCCAAAACAGTCATGAGTAAACCCTGCGCGAAATGTCAAAACTGCTATTCTGAAATAAAAACCAGATAAGTTTTAGATCATGCCAGTGCCACAACTGTTACAGTAGAAAATAGACGGGGGCAGAGACCCAGCTAGCGAGCGATAAGCCCGGCTAGTCACCGTTCCGTGCTCATATTTAGAGTTGTTACGTAGCTAGCAAGCAGCAGTTAGCCTTGGAGCTAACGACGTTTAATCCAAACAGAGCCATCGAAGCTCTTCAGTGCTGAGAAATACTTGTCGGCTCCCAAACGACACGAACGAAACTTACAAACAACTGACAAAGTTCTGGATGCCAGAATAAACGGCACCGAAAAATAGAGGTAGCAGACGATGGCGCTGCCCGCTGCTGAGTTTAGGCCCAAATCGCAGCCTTCGTCACAGGACTATGCTAACTGGCTAACTCCCCACAACCCGAGCTATGTGGAAACGCAACTGGCAACGTGGGCTGCAAGAATCGCTCTGTAATTTGTAGATAATGTCACAGTTAGATGTACATATGATGCAAGAATGCACTTTATGAAGTGAGAGGACAACATTCACTTTTGTGGCGTTTGGTTAGGTTTGGGACGGAAGGGCTCGGCTGGAGAGCCCGTCTCAGCCCAGCCAGGTTAGTTAGCGAGATACAGTTAGCCGAGCTAGCGAAGCAAAACTGGCTCACCTCGGAGACCTCGTCCTCGTCGCTGCCGGATCCAGGGCCCGACGAGAGCACAGCGGCTGCTGTGAGTTTGAAGTCAAGTCTGTCAGCTGCGGGCCCGCCAGCCTCGCCAAACAATCGGACTTTCTTGCCTCCGACGCCTATGCCGAGGCCTCCAATTCCTGCTCCTGGTGTGGCTCCTACCCCCATCCCCAGAGCAGGGGAGCGCGGAGTCACCGAGTCAATCTCGTCCTCGAAGCCGTCCGTCAGCATTGCCGTCCCGGCTACAGCATCCTGCATACTTTCCTAAATAAGATGTTTATTCGTGAAGGTAACGTTATCCTTTCACTTGTCCTGGGGTTATATCGTTACAAAATTATCACGTTTTACTTCAGAAAAATCCTCAAACACTCCTGAAGCGAGAAGAGATTCTCTTTCCCCCAAGCCATTAACTTTCTAACAACCTAACTTTGTTTCGTTCTATTTCGGTATGGACCCGCCTCTGTTCAAAATACTCAAAAACGATTTGCCGAGGAGGCCTGCTCCTGAAGTTGGATTGGTCAAGTTGCACGTTACTCCAGCGAAAGCATGCGACGTTAAGGTTGGTTTACAGGAGGGCTTTAAGACTTAACGCCAGGAAACATTGAACGGTGGATACTATTGGAGCGCGAGCCGCCCGTCATCAGCCCCCACCAGCTGGACACGCCCATTTCTGTATTAATAAGAAAAGTAAAGGCTGATCTGCTTCAGGGCAGTAAGTCCTATGACTGCTTAAAGTTGTGGCTGCATTGAGTAAAACGTAACGTTTGGTATTGTTTATCCTTTGTCACTTCTACCGCTTCTGATATGATGTCCACTTCGGTTAGATTTTACTCATTGCAGCAACTTGCACCGTGTAGAAACTGAAACAAAAAGGTTGCCACACCCACATACTGTGTATAACATAAAACACAAAGCCATGTAATCTTCAAAGACATTTGGTAAAACAGAAACATTGACAGTACAATGAGACATTCTGAGGAACTCAGAGACTTTAAACATGGCACTGTCATACCACGCAACCTCTGGCTGCTCAGTTTGTAAAATTTCTGCTCTGCTAGGTCTGTACGCGTCAACTGTAAGTTCAATTATTGTGAAATGGGAAAATCTAGGAGTTCTAGAACTATTCAGTCCCAAAATGGTAGACATTTTTTCCATGGCCAAGCAGCTGCACAAAAGCTTAGGATCACTGTGTGCCAGGCCAAGTGTCGGCACCTAGACAAGTTAAAAGTGGGCATGGTTTTGGAGTGGGTTCATGGAGGTGTGATAGTTAGATGTTATAATATGTCTGAGCATATAGTGTAGGCATATTAAACCCAGAATGATACCACAAAGAGCAATAATATATATACATTAAAATGTAAAAAAAAAAAAAACAACTAACCGCTAACAGGTTGACAGGCAAGGTAAGAATTTAATACTTTACTGCTATCTAAAGATATGCATGACTTTGCCAAATTCATGAGGTAAAGTATTTTGGACTCTTTGAAAGGCCCTGTGTAGTAAGTTTCAGGTTATTTACACTAGATTTCATTGTTAGGCATACGGTGTGTCTGAAATCACGCACTAAAAGTGTGCAAGTGTGCACTTTCAGACACACCATATGCCTAACAATGAAATCTAGTTTTGGTGCATAGTGCGTTCACACTGATAGTGGAGTGCTGACGGGATTCCGTGTCATCCCAAAATTACCTTTGGCCCACCGGGCTTACCATCTTGATTAGCAGAATACAGTAGGAAGAACACAAGTTTGTTTCCTGATTTACTGTGCACTCCAGTCATTTCCCAAGTTTGTTTAATTTGTTCAGTCACCTAATTTAACTGACTGAAAAATTGACAAGGCAAACTTAACTTTGAATAGTAAATACTGGAGATCTTCAAGAAAATGTTTGCCGCACATGTCGTTGTAAAGCTTTTGTGTTTAATTGTGTTCATTCTAATGCTGTTTTTTTTAAACTCTACGGTGAAAAAAAGTCTATTAACACTGGTCAACAGGTCAAAATAATCAAAGATAAGTTTATGTGGGTTTTGTAGTGTTTTTCATGCTGATTTCAAATCTGTGTTTAGTTTGTCCCTAGCACGTACAGTTTTTGTGATAAAGATAGTTATATATTCCATGATAGTTGGTATAATTAGCATATAATAATCATATGCGGTTTTGAAACAGTGGTAGCTGACTGACACTGATCATTATATCTATGCCACAGCGTGCGCCTATCTGACCTCGCACCGAAAATATTGAAACAGTTACTTGATTGATGCCTACGGTTTAATAAAAACCACATACAAGTCTATTGCAAATCTAATATTACTCATAATTCAAAAAGTTGAAGTGACTGAAAAAACTGAAAGTAGATCTGAAATCAGCATGAAAAACTGGTTTAGAAAAGTTTGTTGTGGTTTCTGATGATTACAATCCATTCATTTAGAAATATGACCATGTAGTCCATTGCTGTAATCTACACAGACCTATTACAATTCAAAAACTGAACTATAAATGTTCCTCCAACCTATAATACATAAAGCGCTCTTAATGTTTGAATCCACCTCCCAGTTACCAATTTTTTGTTTCTTGTTTCTCACAGCACTCACTGGGAATAAAATATATCAGCTGATATTTTTCAGATGATGATAGTGCCACTGTAATAATCATAATTGACAGTACAGTTACAGTTTTGTCTGTGAACCATTAAGGAGTCACATCATTTATTAATGTGTAATAAGGCAAAGCCCAAATAAATAAAAAATAAAAGCCAAGGTTATACATAGAATATGTCTGAGGCTATATATAGGAGCTGCAAAAATTGCCCATTTTGAATTCACTGTTTTTGTGATGTCACAAAAAACAGTGCTTTTACATAAACTCTCTATAGCCCCACCCATTCACACTGAGGTTATAAAGACAGGGAGTTTTTCAATATGCATTCTCCTCTGTACCTGAGTTTTTTTTCATGGTATCAGGAGGAGCAATCAAGTTTCCCAGAATGCATTTAACCACATAGCAGCAACGACAGCAGAGGAACAATCACATAACAAAGTTTTGAGCAAACACAAGTGTGTTGGTGAAATGTTTTTTCTCATTTTGTTGCTATACCACACATCAAACAGCCTTTAACATAGGAGTTGAGTCCTAGACTGTAATCCAAGATCCAAGAGTGTCCTCATTTGTTCAGCGTACCACAACTACTACTATGTTAAGAGAAGAATCAGAAAACTTGATCCCGGAGGAAATTGCTGATGTGATGACTGCCACAACACACAAAGACACAGAGACACAAGGACAATATAAAATAAAATAAGTCTAAATAAAATCATAATAAAAATCTGTAGAACGAAAACAACCACAATGTGAATAGACTATGCAACACACAGAAATGCTTGGTATAATATCCATCTATAAGTCACGCAGCTGAGTGAAAAACTATTGATACAAATGGTAGTTAAGAATAAGTTATTGCAATTTTAGAAAATCAGTAGTAATTAAGTACTATTAAGTAATATTAAATAATAAAAAGATAATATTGACCAAGTCGTAATATTACACATAAAGACTATTGCACATAAGATATTGCAAGTAATTAAGTGATTTGGCACCATTTAGAGGACAACATATGATATTGCACCTAATAATGTTTTAGCACCTGGTAAGAACATTACACTGTATTGCACATAGACTGTTGCCCATCATAGCAAAAATAATGCACATAGTCTTTCACGCAATGATAGTTTTTTAAACCTGTAATAAATATACAGCAAGAAGCAGCAGGCAATTGCACAGATTATTGTGTGGGTGTGTGACTGAGGGAGGAGTTGTAGAGCAGTGGGAAAGAAGGATTTTCTGTGGCGTTCAGTGGAACACTTTAAGCTGGTCAGTGTGTGGCTAAAACTACTTCTCAGGTCGTTCACCACACTGTGGAGTGGGTGCTCTACATTGTTCATGATGGACTGAAGTCTGGACAATGTTCTCTTTTCAGCCACATCTGAGTCATCTGAAAATTTTTGCAGATGCCAGCCCTCTGTGTTGTACTGGAAGTCAGATGTGTACAGGGTGAAGAGGAACGGTGACAGAACAGTTCCCTGAGGAGCTCCAGTGCTACACAACACCGTGTCAGACTGACATCCCTGTAGTCATATGTACTGTGGGCTATCAGTCAGGTAGTCCAAAATGCATGCAACTAGTGGGGCATGCACCTGCATAGCAGACAGTTTGCTCCTCAGCTTTGCTGGCTGAATGGTGTTAAAGGCACTGGAGAATGTAATCCTCAGGGATGCACTTTGCTTGTCAAGACGGCTGTAGGCCCGGTGTAGCAGGTAGATGATGGCATCATCAACTCCAATCTTGGCCTGGTAGGAAAACTGGAGGGTATCTTGCGCTTGCCTCACCAGGAGGCGGAGAGTGTCCAGGACCAGTCTCTCGAAAACCTTCATGCTGTGTGAGGTACTACTGGCCTGTAGTCCGATAGGGCACTGGGTCTCACCTTCTTTAGTACAGGGACTAGACACAATGTTTTCCACAGCACAGGCACTTTCTTGGTACTGAGGTTCAGGTTGAAGATCTTCAGAAGTACTGCACATAACTGAGAGGCACACAGCTTGAGTACTTGTGTGCTTAAGCCATCTGGGCCAGGCGCCTTGGCAGGATGGAGTCTACGTAGTTCTCTCCTCATTTGGTCCTTGGTGATGGATGGTTTATGGGTGCCAGAGTTAACAGTGGCAGGAGGAGAGG
This sequence comes from Hydrocynus forskahlii, assembly GCA_037974365.1. Classification (NCBI taxonomy): domain Eukaryota; kingdom Metazoa; phylum Chordata; class Actinopteri; order Characiformes; family Alestidae; genus Hydrocynus; species Hydrocynus forskahlii. The sequence goes on along the minus strand of JBBPCX010000023.1, from coordinate 9,100,901 downwards.
AGGTGGAGGCCCTGGCTGGTATGATGGTGGGAGAGGGAGAAGGACAGAGGAAGGATGGAGAGCTGCAGTTTGGCAGAACACTGATGGAGGGTGTAGGTACACTGGGTGCAATATGGGCTGTGATGGAGCTGGAGATGTTGGAAAAAAGGCCTGTTGTCAGACCTGTTAAAGAGCAGATTAAATTCACTGGCCCTCGCCGGATATTAGGACAAAAGTGTCCTTGTGCATTGTCTGGGATCTAGCGGTGGTGGAGTGAATGACGTCACACGCAATCTTCGCGTTGGCCGATGGAGGAATGTAAAACAATGATGGCGATCACATGTAAGAATTCTCTGGGCAGATAGTATGGATGTAGCCCCACTGCTATCACTCTGCATATAGATACTAATAATTTCATAAACCTTGTAATAAAACATTGTATTTGTAACTGTATTTGTTCAATACAAATGCCCAGTATTTACCATGTAATGCTCAGTGCAATGTACATTAAAATGTAGTGGCTTTTTTGATACCTGCAATGATACCTGCATAATGATACATGCAGCACTGGGCCAAACCCCTTTTCTATTTTACATATTACTTTAATAAATACATAAATAATTACTTGGGTGTCTTTAGAAGATTTGGAAATGACTGAGCTAACAATTTAATTTTCACAAAGTGGAATTTAGGCTGTTAAAAAATGGGTAGGCAGAAGCAAACACATGCTGTCTGAATCTGATGAACAGTACTTAAAGGTCACTTCCTAGAGGACCAGAAGGAAATCCAGAGAAGTACTTGCTTAGCAAAGGGCAGTCATTTAGCACCAAAGGACACACTTCGACTGTGTGGCGTCGTAGAGGTATCTCTTGCAGGGTGTAGATTCAGAAATGCTGTCAATAGAAATAGCATAGAATAGTATTGGATTTCATATAATTTTACTATTTTACAATCTGATCGGTTTAGTAAAATTTGGGTCCTACCTTGTGTGTACATGGATCCGCAGAGGGTGTATACACATGGTTTGTATACTAATAGTAGCTGTCCTCTTAATAAACTCTAATGCATCTTTGTGAGATCATATACCAACCTGTATCAAAATGATTTAATTCATATTTATATACTCCATACCTAGATTGTTACTGTATATGCATGTATATATTTCAGTCGTTTATCGACTACTGACCAAACTTATGAATATATTGATGTCTTTATGAAGGAGCAATCTGATGCTCCTTTTCTTTTGCATTTTACTGTAACCAATGCATAGATGATTACTTCGGAGTCTTCAGAAGTTTTTGTTATAGCTAACGTAATTTAGAAAATAAATCATAGTTTGCTTAGTTATTCCATTGGTCTGTCTATAAAAAAAAAAAAAAAAAAAAAAAACAAAAACACACCACACACACACAAATAGTATACCCAGAAGTGCTCTGGTTCTGCATTCAAATAACAGGCACACAAATATTACCCACTGTAATATTTTTTAATGGTAATTATCATTAATATTAATAAGAATGGACAAACACATAAATTAGGCTGTGAACTGATCCTGACTTGATCCCATTATCACTGTTCATCCCTAACAGTCATTATTACTATTCTTCTTCTTCTTCTTATTATTATTATTATTATTAGTAGTAGTAGTAGTAGTAACCGTAGTAAGAGGAGCAGTAATAGTATTGTTAAACTTTTTCTAAACAGTTTTTTTGGGTGGGTCTTCTATAATATTTCTATTCTTTAAAAATATAGTAAGAAACAACTCTAACACATCATAAAAAGTAAGATTTATTCATACAAATATAAATACATATTTACAAACCAACAGAACTAATTGTGAGAGTCACTCACTTGAATTACACAGTTCAAAACAGCAAACTTGATGTTCATTAATTAAAAAGTTACTCTGGTAGTTTTAAACCTAAATAGAATTTGGCAATTTACAGGCCATGCTACTTTAAATTTATAACACCTCATATGTAAAATTGTATGTTTCCTTAGTGCATTTGAGGTAAATTAACTTAATAACATAATTATAAAAGCTGACCCATAAGCAAACAAAGTTGACTGATGAAATGAGTGCTTGACTATACCAGGTCAAAGCACACTCAGGAATTCCTTCACCTGTAATTAAATAGAATAAACAAAGTTACTACAGGGCATTAGCCTCCATGTCATCAACAGTTTTTAAGTAGCCTTAAGTAGCCTAATGAGCAGGTGCCAGTTAAAACTACTTGAATGTAAAATAAATAAATAAAATTAAATAAATAAATAGATTTAAAAAATTGGAGAATTCATTACATTTTACCATACAATCCAAACACTTCTGAAAAATAAATTCTCATTTACAAAGTAAAGAACCATGTAGTTAACTTAGCATGCTTACACAGCACTTTACCATACATGGTACATAGGTTTTGTCTCTTTTGTTTAATTCAGCCTGCACTGCATAGAAATTTACCTTGTCAATAACGCCTTGCTGTTTAATTCGGTCATTCTTAAAGTCTTCATTAACATCTAGCACCAGGATGGGAAGATCCTTAAGGTACTCAAAGTCAAGCCTGAGAACGACAGCAATATTAGTCTTGTAAGATTGATCATAATGAAATATAACTGAGAACAGCAAATCAGAATTGCTTGTTAACTAGCGCGAAATCTTTAAGGAGAATGCATAATTATCACATATTACGGAAGGTCCTCACTGTGTAGTTCTGTTGTAGAGCCAGCACTCATGCTTATAATGAAGTTTCTCCAAGTATTCCAGAGGAATGCCCAGTTCTTCCTCTCGTCCTCTGAATTTAAGTCGCTGCATGCATCTCTGCAAAATCCAGTAATTATTCAACAATGTTAGGTAGTCCTTGAGTTGTGTGTTTGAGTAGATCTTAAATGCTCCCTCCCACTCCCCTATCTCCCCAGAATGCTCCCTAAGTATGCTTTACCTCGGGATCTGCTCTCAGGTATATCATCGCGTCAAGCTCAATCTCGGACTCAGACTGAGAAAGGAGCCAGCCATGCCAGTCCTGATAGATGGCCCACTCAGTCTCATTCAAATCTCCTGACTCAAAGAGATTAGAAGCAAAGACATATCTGCAAAGTGACACACACCACAGAAGTACAAAGACACAGGTTAACATAGATGTAACAAGTGTTTTAACAAGTGTTTAAAGTGCAAAAAGCTTGTGATTTTAAAAAATTGCATGTGCTTTAAAATTTGTTGAAATATTTGTCAGATACCTGTCACTGTAGACGGAGCGCTCCAAGAACTGAACTGGTTTCTCTGCCAGTTGCAGCTTGGCAGAGGGGGGCTGAAGCTGGGCACGAACACGACTAAGACAGGCATAGCTCTGGAAGGTGTAAGACCATCTGCTGGGCTTGTCATACAACATCTGCAGGAGGTTGCCTCCACTTTTTTGTGAAGTGCTGAGTTCCTAAAGAGAAAAGGCTAGACTTCAGCCAGGGCTTCAAACTCTGTATGGGTCTTTATCTGATGCTACTTGTCCCAATGCCAGTGTTTGTACTTAACTGTATTTTTATAATGTATGTGTAGATAAAAAGGCAGTACATTTTCATTACATTAAAAGCAGTGGACTTAGTAGCACTACTTTACTTAGAGATTAATATGATGCAAAAACAACTTTGCAAAAGAAATGTTGCTTATATATACATGTTAGATGTGAAAATGTTATATCCCCAGGGTATGTTATGTTATATCCCCAGTATATGGGACTTTTATTTATATATATATATATATATATATTTTTTTTTTTTTTTTTATATATATCTATATATATATATATAGGGAGCCTTATATTCATTCTGTGCAGTTTAAGATCAGCTGAAAATCTCAGTACTCAACC
>JBBPCX010000023.1:9074263-9094003 GCA_037974365.1 Hydrocynus forskahlii | reverse complement strand
TGTGTGTGTGTGTGTTGCAAAATGCACACCTTACCTGTTTATCTTACCTGTTTTTTGGTTTTTTTTCCAGGGCAGGGAGGACTTCACTGACTGTCCACTCTACCAGTTCACCTCCAATCAACCGATAACATTTCCGTGATCGAACAGCTTCTTTCCTGGAATCAGTCACAAGACTGCATGAAACAAATAAGGTAGCATAACAGTATGGGCTTACAGCATGATGGTGGAAGATTTAAACATACAAATTTTCCTTCTTTTATCACATTACAATCCCCTACTCTCACATTGATGACACCAGCTGTGTTCACTGATCTCCATCTTCAGCTCTGCTGCTTTTGTGGCCATACTGCACTGCTCCTGTCACAGTCGCTGGAAACCTCCAACCACCTGCCAGAAAATAAGACACACAAATGCATCATATTTATTATTCCAGGAATAATACTGGCTGGATATACTAAACACACATGTAATTAAGGCCTGAGGCCCAGAAACTGAGCAACAAACTATTTTTATTACTTTTTATTACATTAATTAATTAAAAGTATATGGTTAATACAGATACAGTTTATACTTACAATTTGAAGTGGGTGAACTGGCAAAAATATATTATAATACTTCAAGAAATATTCACCCTACACAATCCTTATTATTTTGCTGACATTTGATTAGGTAAATCAGACAGAAAAGCCAGTAGTAACACATTCTCTATGTCTTCAGTATTTCTTTGTCAGATGGATTAGGACTAACATCATATTGCCCCTCTGTACTTATCTGCATCTCACTGCTGCATCTGTCATATTATATTAATCATTTTATGCGCCGTAATTTTCTGTTTCAACCCTCCATTTTCTTTGACTGATGATAGGCGTCTGTTAGTACTGTCTATTATATTCCAAAACAGAGGACAAAAAGGGCTTTATGTCTTTCTTATCTAAGGTGCTTTCTGTCCAACATGTGAGAAAAACGTGAAGCTATACTAGCATTAGTAAGCCAAAAAAAACAAAAAAACAAATGTGAAGTGGTTAAAGAAACATTTCTGGTGGTCTGCTGAGCGTAGAGTGGACTCGTGTTGTAAAATTACAGTGGAACGAGGATGCAACTCGCTGTTTTTAATTGAGCCCAAAGTGAAGGAGCCTGTACCTGCTCTGCTGAGGGTCCAGACTGCTTACCTCCGGAGCTGCTCAGTTCGGTGTTTGCATCTTTTCTCCCATCACTGTTGTCGGAGTCTGCCATTTTCACAAACACTTCCTCTTCCTCCTCTTTCCCAAACCTCCTCTCTCAGACTTTAATTAGCTACACATTAAAAGTACCCCCCCCCCATACTGCGGGGATTTTTTTGTTTCCAGACAATTAATTTGTTACCCGTCTCGTGCTTCAAGCTCACTCAGAAAATGAACTGAGAATCCCAGAATAATTTCTACGTGCTTGTTAATACATGTGCTTTGTAGTGCAGCCCACAGTCGTGTTACACACAGTGCTCCTGTAATTGTGCCTGTCCAGCCTGTTCAACTCTCAAATATCCCAATAGGGGACGCTGTTACTTAAGGCACACTGTATAACACTGAAGGACGTCTAAGCAAACCGAGCCTCATTCTCTATTTTATTCCAGATTTAGGCTTATATTGTGTCATTTTAATTCAATATACGTTGAAAGCAAGTTCAGATTCGTCAGGAAACTGCAAGTATTTTCGTAGGTAAACTATACAGTTGGTCAGTTGGAGTGCACTTATATTTGTGAGATAAAGACTTTCATATACCTTTTAAAAACTCTAAAATCCTGATGTCAGAATATATATATCAGCGACCAATTTGAATGTGTATGTTGCAGTGGAAAAAATAGACAAAGTCAATATTTGTGTGAAGAGCTGTTCAATCCAAACAAAGAAACAGATGCTTCATATCAGCTACACAAGTTTGTCCAATACCAGTATGAGAAATATGGAAGAAATAAAAGCTGAGCTGCATGATTCCAAACAGTAAATTATTAAAATGTTGTGATTGTAGCTTTATGATTTATGAATAACACAGTACTATTATATGAGCACCTACACAAGTACAGTAAAATACTGATAAAAAAAATATGCTTGCCAATGTTTCTAACATTCCTCCTTTATTCCATCTGGAAATATGTCACTGATGCTGTGGTTAAATTGCTATAGTCTAAAAAACTTTTCAACATTTTCTAAGATGTAGAATACCAAATAAGCATCAGTGTGGTTGTTTGGTTCTTTGCTGTTTTGATAATTGTCTTAAAGTTCTATGCAAAATTCTCAGGCCTGAGATTTTGCACTGTTAGATTTTGCAGGTTTAGAGTTGGTGGTCCAGCTGTAACAATCTGTCACACTTTTGTTGTGTGGTTCAACAGCACAGCTTGTGCAGTACACAATGCCTAGTGCCAACATGACCACAATAAAGACACAAAGAGGAACAAGTAGTGCCACTAGCAGCCAGCTTTTATCTTGTTTTTTCTTGTCATCTGGACGTTGCCTTGGGCTGGCGGCAGACGGCAGACTATCCTCAAGTATTTGAGTTGCTGAAGGAATGATCCTTTCAGAGTGTCCTTTTTTTTTTGGTCGAAGTGATGACACAGTTGAAGGTATGTGGTCATGTGACCCATCACCTGGTTCTGTGTCATCCTTCAGTGGTGATATCCTTGTGTTGTCCAACCACAGATGTGCTTCATTGTCAGTGTTTGAATCAGCAAGTGTATTTGAAGTTGTAGCATCCTTCAATACATCCAATGTTGAAGAGGTGGTTGTTTGCTCTGTCCACTCAGTTTCCTTTGTGGTAATATGATCCTCCTCCAGTTTATCGGTAAACCAGCCCAAATCAGTTGGAAGCCACTCCATGCTTGGTGGATCAGTAAGCCATTCCAAAGTGTTGGTATCTCTTTCCACATCAGTTGTGTAGCCACTGTCATACCAAGGGAGTGATGTTGGATCAGCTGGTTCAATGGTTGTGTAATACCCAACCTCTTCTTCAACAGGCAGACATGAATACTGGTCCTGCTGCAGTTCTAAGCCTTGTTTACATCGACACTCAAATCCACCTATGTAATTTTCACATATCTGCTCACAAGTGCCAGGGACTTGGCACTCATCGATATCTTCACAATAGCCTGGATCCTCAGGTAAAGGAGAGTATCCATCATAACACAAGCATGCATAGGACCCAGGGGAATTCTCACAGCTGTGCTTGCAATTAATTTCCTTGCATTCATCCACATCTAAGCACTCTCCAAACTCAGACAGCCGATAGCCCTCATTGCAACGACACTCAAATGTCCCAGGTGCATTGACACAGATTTGTGGACATGGATTTTGGAAGCACTCATCAATGTCAAGACAGTTTTGACCATCCTGTGAGAGGAGGTACCCTTCTGGACACTTGCAGCGGTATCCCTCAGAGCTAGGCTCACAGTCAAACTCACAGTCAGCACTGTGGCATGGGTCCAAAGGTAGGCAGCTCTGCCCATCCTGCCCTAGCTTGAAATTCTCAGAGCACTCACAATGATAGTGAGAATCTGCATTTACACAGTAGTGGTCGCAGCCTCCATTGTCATGCTCACACCAATCCTTTGGAGCATCAGAGCAAAGAGGAGTATCTTTGGACCATCCAACACTTCCATCTTCATGTAGAATACAGAGCACAGACTGGTCTCCCTTGGCACTGTCTGGACAAGACAGGGTGGCCACAGAGCCAAAGGGGATGTGGGTGAGCAGGGTGCTGAGCAGGTTGAAAGGGGTGGTGTAGAGTGCAGGCCCCCTTCCTTCACTCTTTAGGGATGGACACATCCCTCTGTAAGTGTAGCGACACAAAAAGCCATCCACAGCAAGCATGCACGAACCGTCCTGCCACTTGAAGTTGTTCTGTTCACTTCTGCTTTTGTCTACAGTGTTGTAAGTAATGACCACACAACGAGGTGCAGCACAGGCACTGGGTAACTCCTCTCGTTGCCAGTTGGTGTACTGCGTGTCCTGGTCTCCTGTGATCCAGGTGAAGCCCCTCAGGGGACGTGTTGATGAGCACTGCCGAGGCTGCCGCTGGAGGCCAATCCATAGCCTAAGTTTGGGTCTTGGTCCGCGACGTTCTCCAGCCGAAAGCAGCTCCTGTATCAGTGTTGCCTCCTCTGGTCGCTTCACGGTTGCCAGGTTGCCCCCTTTCTCCTTGCAGCTCCTCCAAGACTCACGAAAAGTCTTGCGTTGGAGGTGAATGGAGTAGCATCCCTCAGCATTGCACACGCCATCCTGCTCCTGCAAGTTCTGTCCAAATGTCCTCTGAGGCCAGTAAATAAAAAGCACCGCAAGGATAAGACGAGAATATGCAGAACTGCACATCTTCCTTAGTCCAGTCTCTTATTCTATTACAGTAATCTTTTGTCTTACTTGCATTCAGCTTTCCTTTCTCTGTAACTTTTGCAGTAGTTCATGAACACCTCTGAAGCTAGAGACCTTCTACCTAGAATGGCTTTTGTCTGTAGCCCCTCTGCAGCAGAGAGATGATGAGGGCGGGCACGGACGTATGTTTTTGGAAGAGGGGGCGGGTAATGAGCATGTGAGTGAACGTGTGGGGAGGAGGGAGCTTTGGCCTTTGGTTTTTCCCCTGGTGTCGTATGGTTTTCATAAGTCTGTTTAAGGAAATAGTTTGTAACCCTGCCAGCAGCCCCTCACCCTCTGGTCATTTACTAACAGCATCACTACAACTACCCACCATCACAAATATATCTGTGAGCCTGGAAACCTTTTGTTTGGATTCTGCAGCAGGTTTCTATCTTCTACTTTTTCAAGGTATACTGCATATGTGTGCAAAGCATCTACTGAGCCTTTGAAGGGAATGCAAATTTCCTTCATATTTTTTTCAAATATGTTAAGAAGATCAGATGTATTTTCATTTGTCAGCTACGATAAGTAAATACACTGTACATTGTCAGGCAATAATGTCTCATCAGATTCTCCTGAAATTACCAGCTATGTTATGTGAGCTATCAACAGTTTACATAACCAGCTATGCTCTTACAAAGTAAATTAGATAGGGTTTGGGTGATTTTGTGCTGAGAATTTTTGTAATACTTGACACTTGAATACACTGGTGAGAACAGAGTTGAAAGTAATGTTTACCACATCACTCCTGGAGAAAGGACCACAGCCATTCAGGGTCATGCTAAGCATATGAAATGTAATCTTTTTTGCCTTCATCTGTTAGGACTGGAGTTCAAAATGTAAACTGGAAGAAGCAGGTCATCTTATTTTGCATGGTTAACACAGACTTTCTGCTTTCATTTAAAGACTACAACTCCTCATCTGAAGGAAAATGCCATAAGACATGTTGCCATCTATATGCAAACATGCTTGGTTTTCCAAAGTTATTTGCAAAGTTACAAATGTGGGCCAATTCATCATTTTACCAACAACAATTCAGTTGCATTTTTACTAGATCAACCGATGAGACAGCAAATGTCTCATCAGCATGAGGTTTTGCTATAGATTTTTTTGCTATGTGCATTTAATTTATCAACATAGAGCATTGCAGTACTGCCAGCAGCACAGAATCTGTATAGACGTCAGACAACCAAAGCAGTGTCTGATTTTGTTCTCTGAGGCAAACCTTTCACTGTCTGTAAAGCAACCTTTAGTTACCATTGCTCTCAGCTCTGAGTTCAGTCTTAGTCCCTCTGCCAGTTCTTTCCTCAAGCCTTTCTTAAATCTGTCCCAAAAATTGCATTGCTGCCTTCCAATTCAAACATCTCAGTCCTGGCTCTGGTCTTACTTTCCTTTCCTTGCACTTGGATGCCCTTGACCAAGGCAGGCTTGTACAAAACTTGTAAGAAAAAAAACCAAATTCAATCTTATGAATATTTATTGTGTTTACACAGAAGGGACAAAAGAATTATTTTATGAAAATTGCAGGCTCTTTAAACCTGACCTTGTGGATGGAAAAGAATATTTGACATAAAGTAACTTTCTGTGTATATAATCCTCCAGAGACACAGATCTTCCTGGACAGTTTTTTCCACTCCCAGATGATGTAGAAGCATGCTTACTGTAGACACATCTGGCCTGTATTCCACATTGTCTGTTAAGATTTGTATCTTTTTCAGAAATAGGTGAAGGCTTCTGAAATGAATTCTGAGAGTCCCTGAACTGAGGCTGTCACAACTGTGCTTATATTTTGTATTATGGAACATTTGTATATGTTGTCTATGTGCATGCATAGACACGGTTTGCATGACCAATATTTTTCACCACTGTGTAAGACAAGTCAAACATAAAGTTCAGCTCCAAACTCCCAGTTGTTTGCACATCCCAATTGATCTTCAATGGCTAAATGAATTCTGAGAATGTTTCATAAAATACAGCTGTGCTCATCTGCAGTTAACCCACGCAGGCAGAAAACGCTAGGTATGTTCATGATTGATGAACTCTGTAAAATCCACGTCCGAGAAATGACATGCTTAGTTCTGAACAGGTTTATCATGCACAGGTTTGCGTGGTATCAGATGCTTTGCAGCTACAGCATCTGTAGGGTAATGTTTATGTGGCTGTGAATGTCCACAAAGAGAATGGCTTGGCTATTTTGTCAGTCTGCAAAGGAAATGTTACTATCAGATTGGCCATAGCCTATTACTGTAATTTCAACACAAATAAATAATGCTCATAAGTATTGCAGAGGGTCAGTCTTTGCCCCGCAGTCAGTTTATCATGTAGGCTTTACTTTGTACAGACCATTTTACAATTCTCCATGCTTTGTTCTTTTGTGTGTGGGGGGAGGGGGGATTCCCACACTATTCACTTCACCTCTCTCCAGACACCACATTTCTTAACTGTTAAGTATCTATATTGTTACTGGCAATTAAATAATGTTGACCTTAAAGAAACAACAGCTCAAAATTACATAAAAATAAATAATGTTTCAAAGATTAACTCATTAACCAACACACAACTCTTGTTTCTAAATTAATTTACCAAAAGTCCAAAAATTCATGGACAATTTGTCAAACGTGGCAGATGTGATTATTGTTGCAAATTATGCATTTATCAGATAATAAAGTCTGACAATTCCAAGTGAAAAAATGTAAATGGAACATGTAATGTTTGGTATTTAATGTAACTATAGAACAACAGTAAGCACATAATGTTCAGTTAACCACAATTACTCTGTTAACAAGAATGTATGTATGTTTGCCTCGTGCAAAGCGTGAACTACCCAGCATTTTAGCATACACATAATCACACTGGTGAAGCCTTAGGGAATCAACTGATGAGGAATGTTTAGGAGACTGTTGCTCATTTTGAGCTGGTGAGGTTGGGGGCAACATCAACATCCTGTTTCTGTTTCTCAACACCTCTACACTCATAGTTCGGAATGCCCTCTACAGCCGGCTGCAATAGCTTGGATTTAATGGGACGCCCACTAACCCTGGGACCTTTTATCTTCACACATGCTTGTCTCCTCTTCACTAGCTTTTCCCACACTGATTGGTTCCAGATAGTCAAGAGGCCCTCGATTATGCTTGTCTATTTCATCTGCTGTGGTCCAGGACATAAGAGTCACCTGCTGGACATGTATCAGAAGTCTAAAAGGTGAATGCAGCTTACATGAGTAAGCGCCGTAGGTATGTTCTGAACAAACATGGGAAGCTAATCAACTGTGTATCTTTTTGCTAATTTAATTACACAAGCTGCTTGTACTATTTCACTCTGTCAGCAGCTGCCTATGCACTCTGTCAACTCGGATTGTGCAGCCAATACTGGCTTGCTGCAGACAACTTCTCCATTAATTTTCCATCTTTACCTCTTTGATAGAATGGCCTTTCAATGCTCTTAGCCATGCAAGCTCGAGCCACGTATACAGTATTTTATTATAATGTGCCCTGAAACAGTCTTTGGAATGTAATTTAATGAAAAGACACGAAGGCCACCAACATTTGGTATTTTAGTGTTATAGATGTTATATAATATCTAGCTGTGTAACATCCTGCTCATTCTGGTTACAATGCTCTATCAGAATTATCTAATGAGCAGATCAACCCAGTATTAGTCTAAAAAATTCCACAAACATTTCAGAGCAAAAAAGGTTTTTATCCCATTCCTCTTCTCTCAAACACTGAAGACGTCTCTCTGGACTGGTCTTCACAATCACATCATCTCTGGCTTTTCAATTAATGCCTAAATGTTTGTTTCATCTATAAAACCTTTGCACTAAGGTTGACAGGCCAGGTATGAATGTCTAAGATGACCTTCCTTTATAACCTCAGCCTGCTCAGGTAATATGTGGAGTGGGCAGCATATGCTGCCTCCATTACTGCTGATCTATGTAACATCTGCACTTTCTCTCTCTAAGGACCCCACTTGCTTGGATATGAAAACCTTTATGCATACCTAAAGCCTTTCATATTGCAGAGGCATATTTGGATGTCTAGTGCTGGACACAGAAGAGCAACTTCTCCTCAAATAACATTCAAAGAGTCGCAATAGCATTCTATTCTATAGCATTCTGTCCTGACACTGACGAATTTAGGGCAGTCACCAGTTCTTTCAGGCTGAACTGAGTCTGCTACAAGGACAAAGTATTTCAAATTCTACTGAGGTCTCTAGCATAGCATTTCAAACTGAAATCCACATTATGTGAATCTAGAACTAAATTAGTATTTATAAAGAATGTAGTTGTTGGATAGATCAGCTTCACTCGAGCAGGCATATCTGGAGCAAGGAGTCCATTTGAGTGTTTTCTGCTCTAATACACACACTTCAATCCAAGAAAGTTTTATTAATGAGCAGATTAGATGAATCAGGTGTATTGGAAACCGAGAAAACACACTAAAATATGTAGAGCAGGGGGCTTGAAGACTGGGGCCGGGAGTGTATGGCCTATACTACTGTTTTGTTTTGCATACTTGTTTTGCAGTATCATAGTGAATCTTTCTGCGCACAGTTTGATCATATGAGGAGAATTGTAAAGAATCTGTCCCCTTGGACTACCTTTGTATAATACATATGACACAGATAATTTGTAGGCAAGCGATATATACATTTAAACAGCCTATTTCTTTATCAGAACTACTCAGTCACACTTATTGGGCCTCATTCAGTGGTGTTTATGGACGCTGCAAAAACAAGGTGTCTAATTGAGGTCCTATTCATTGTATGTGTGTACATTTAATGGGTTCCATAGTTTGTTTATTGACATTAAGTGCCAAGGCATATCTTCCCCATTGGAGGCCTCAGAGCAGGAAGCACTAGTCACTCAGGATTCATTAGATATTTTAAAGCTATTAGGCACAGCCGTGTGGCCCACTGATTTACCCAAGCAAATTCTCAAGGCATCTTCTGGAAAGTGTTTTCTGTTACCCACAGTTTCCTTAGGTCCTGAGCTCCACTAGCAAAGAACCAGCTTATATACTGCAGGAGCATTTGTACTGAGGACACACCACATTACAACCATCTGAATAGAAGTATGTTTGCAGTAGACAGTACACAGAACACATGTTGGATTTATTTAGTTCCATTTTGCATTGTGGAGTGAATCACTCAGGGGACAATAAAATTCTTTGAAGTAAAGTAACAAGTGCCAGTTCAGTCTATCATAGTTTAGCATTTCAAACTCTAAGCCACCTATAACTGGGCCTAGACTTCAGTTCCTCACTCTCATAGATACATAGCTTGCAAAAACTCACCAGCTAGGAAAATAAGAAACAAGGTTAGGTATGCTCTTCACTCAAAAACACCATCTGTCATTTCAGGTTATTACACTGTTCCTTTGAGAGAGAGCCTTTCCACTTAGCCCACTCTTCCTCTAACATCATATTTTATGCCAAAGCAAGACATAACATAAGACAGATATGAAGAACTCCTGAGACTCTTTGAGTAATCAGCAAATTCAACCTACCAAAAGCCCAGTTCTCAATGTGACCAGGTGATCTGCTAAAATAGGATAGACTGTGGAGTTGGCTAAAACATGTGGCAAGCTCATCATGGCAGACACAATAAAACATTATGTTTTCAAAATTATAACTTTAGAGAAGTATACAATACTCATATCTACAATACATGCATTAACCTGTAAACTTCAACATATTTATACAATTTAAGAGTAATTCTGATAGTTTACAATGTACTCTATGCAGTTACTAAATAATGAGGCTTAGGATTTAAGGAGAAGAGGATAGTATTTCTTTTCTGTTGCTGCATTTGTCACAAAATGTTGACTCAATGTAAACAAAAATTAACATGCTCATAGAAGCTGTGGATATAGTAGTTATAGTATTTACCAAAAAATTTAATACTGAATAAGTTACGAATAATAACAGAGTAATATTCCCACTTATAGGGCTTACCTCTATCTAAAGACAGAGTGCCTAGTTTCAAACATATAGGGCAGTTTGTGTTAGAAGCAAGTATGGAATGTGCTGTTTTGATAGAATCCCAAATTCAGACGCATAATAAGAGACTACAGGAAATATGGCAGGACCCATGGTTTCTTGTGATGTAAAATGTTCACACATGTACATCCGAGCATCTGGAGGGTTTCTCTTAAATTTGCTTTGGCTCATTGAAAGAACAGGAGAAACAAAAATATGAAGATTATATCCAAGGCAAACCCAGGTAAAAGCCATAGAAATGTGTGAGAACTTTCAAACACAGTCACATCCTTTGACAAACAGGAAACCATGGCCATGCAGGCATGGCACTGGAAATCTCCCCTTGTTTCCCTGAGGACAGAAGGGCATTCCTTAAAAACTTCCTGAATTCTCTTGGGATGGGTTCTCTATATAAATCCAAGTGTCATCAAATAAAAAGGTAGAGAGGGTGTATATAATTCACACCCTCCTACACCAACTTTAAATCAACTAAAAGATATACGGTGCTGCCAACAGCTTGTGGGGAAATTAGAAGAATGATGATCTGAATGGAAAATCAATTAAAAATGATCAGATATTGCATAATACACAGTCATAATGGCAGAAATTAGGACAATAAAAAAAGAGTGGATGGCTTCTGGAATGGACATTTACAGATAGTCTTGAAGTAAAAACTGAAGGAGTGAAGTTACATTTGCCTCAGTATTTCCATTATTCCATTATTACCTCTAGCTGGAGGCTAATCAGTGACAGCCCCTTTTCTTTTACCAGCTACTGACATCTCCAAGTCAGACAAATCTTTGTTCATACAATATAAGGAAACTCTCCCAGTGGAAATACCTCATTATGTGTGACCACTGTAGCCAAAAGTCATTTCTACACTGTACATGTTTAGTCTGGGCTCCTCGGTGAGATGTTGGTGTGAGTTACACAGTCACCAGACAAAGCAGTACTTCAGACAAACAGTACATCAGACAGCCAAGACATCCTTCTCCCTGCTAACAGTGAATATTCAGAACTTTTCATGATGATTACAAAAACAGAATTTCTACAGCAGAAAATGATAAATAAATCAATGTTGTGCTGAATAAAGGAATTTCAGCATAGACCAGCTACCATCATATTTCACCCACACTGGCAGCCCTGTCATTCACAGGACCAGTGGAAACTACACATTCACAAGAGCATCATAAAACCCATATGTGCATACATGACAAAAATGTGCTGAACACATTATAACAATGGGAAAAGTTCTGGGAACAGAAATGCTTCAGAGGATTAAGGGGAAAACTGCCCGCCTTGTAAGCACATGAACTCAAAGTTGTCACTGGAGGAAAGGCTCCAGAGGGTGATGATCAATGTGGAACATTTGAAAAGGATCAAGTTTTCACTGAATTCACTGGTAAAATGTTTGGAGACACTGAATCCAGGATACTGCACATTATCTTCTATAAGGGCATGTTCAAAAATATTTCAAAGCAATGTTTTGGGCAAAAATAATCAGTTCATCCCTTTACCCCAAACCTAGCTGATTAACTACAACGCATTTTAAGTTTCCTTCTTTTGTTTTGCACTAGGCTCAGGGCAAATGCTGGGCCAAAGTAGCCCTATAGACAAAATTCTCTTTTTAATGTTTTTATGCAACATATGCTGTATGGAAGGGTCCAGATGCCATGTCCTAATTTGTAAATTCACAGTATTAATCCAGTAAAAAAAAAAAAAATAGGATGAGTGGATGTCTCCACACTGGAGACATATGGAGAGGTATGATTACATAGTATACAAAGATCATTTTTTTCATATTTCCATGACTGGGTACTGTTTTTCCAATAGTGTGGCTTAAGATCCTGTGTTCTGAGCCCCCTGTGTGAGGGGTCAGCGTAGATCAAGCAGGGGGCAACAGGTCTGTTTGGCGTGCAGTAATGACCCACAGAGAGGCTGTGTCCCACTGTGCCTCTCCGATTACGGCAGAGCTGTGCTGCATATGGGTTTCCATCAGGCCTCGAGAGTACACTGGAATTAAAGTTTCCTGGAGCCGGAGCCTACTTCAGCAGCTTCTGCTGGCCAAGTAGAGCCCGAGCCATCCTCCTCGTACTAAACACTCACCAGAAGTAAAAGCAAAGGGGTTCGACTTCCTCATTCACATGGCCTTTCCCAACATATTTGCAGTAGCAAGCTGGTTGACAGACCCCCAGCAGGACAGCTGAAATATAATCTCTTACCTAGTATAACACTCTAGAAATCAGTAGAAGGCATAAGTTGCTATTTATGAAGAAAAACCTCTCTGACTCTGTATACATTCCTGAAAGGGAAAAGTGGGGAATTATATATTCTGTTTGAAAAATGTATTTTAAGTACTTATAACAACACACACTTCTTTACTTTTAAATATTATACCACTGATCAGACAACCCTTTGAAAATCAAAGCATGACTTCTACTGCTGGCAGTTAATCAAACAAGAAAAGTACCTTCTAACAACTTTTCATAAAAAACTAAGAACACTGTATAACGTGTTCTTACAGTACAAAATATGAAAGCTCAACTGCATTTGACACTAATACAAAAATAGACATAGAAATACGCTTATTTTGAGGATACTAACAATGCAGGTAAAGCAAGCTTTGTATAGAATCCTCAGAGGCATGAAATGGAAATTAATCTGTGAAAAACATTAACTTCTGGTAAAAGTACTACTGTAATATTGTATGCAATCCTGCACAGACCCTACACAGTTCTGCAAAAGCCAATGTAAAAATATTACACATTATATTCCACACAGTGGATGAAAAAAGAAAAGTTTTTCAAATTGTGGGCTTTGGCACCACCATGGGACATTGACGGGTACAGCACTAAAGACGGTGTGAAATTCACATTGCCAACCAATTAAAGCATCGTTTCCCAGAGGAGGGGAATAAATCTCAATATATAATTTGGCAAGTAGGTTGAAAATGTTGGGCACACCCAGATAATTAAAAAAGTACTTCTAGATTAGTTCTGTTGGCAGTATGAATGAGATTTTGATTCCTCCAGATAGTTTTTCTTTTTTTTTCCTGCTCACCGAAATTTTCCAAGCTCCTTTCATTTTTGTCTTGCTCTGTCTAAGGCCAAGAAAAAAAACTCTGCATAGATAATAGATAGATAAACTCCATGACATAGAAAAACGAGATTTTTTCAACAACATTATCCTGTGAAGCCCAGTTTAAAAAACTTATATAAATTGATATTGCAGTGGCAAAGTATGTTTACCCGACTTTTTTTTACTTCATTGCAAATAAACATATCACAGATTTGACACAAAACAATTCATGTTTAATAGCTTAAAATTCTGCCTTCAAATAAATTAAATTACATTATTTAATATTTTCACTATTAGGCTTGTTCCACCTTTCTAGAATGGCAGCTGATAGATCAACTTTACAGGATAGAGCACATACCAAATGTATGTACAGTACAGGATTCAAGAGCAGTCTGAGAGAGAATTAAACTACAGATTGGTGTTATTCCAAACAGCAGAAGTTCTATGAGGGGGAAGAGGAGCATGAAGAGCAGAAAGGCCAAGCTCGTAGCAGAGTAAGAACACTGGAGAGTAAGAAAACTGTTCAGAGAGTTCAAACATTCTTACCAGTGAACAGAAGACAAACACAAATTGTTAGCTTTACCTGCACAAACTAAAACGTGCTGTCTCATTTCCGAAATGAAGCTGCTGAAAGTAGGCTGCATGAAAGCAAAACCCAGATAAATAAATGAGGCAATGAAATGTCAGTGGCAGAAGGACACACACACACACACACACACACACACAATTATTTCAGTACAAACATAAAAACACAGTTTTCAAGATAAAAAATGCAAAATGCACTTGCGCCTCGACGTGCTAAAATTCAGATTAATTTCAATTTTTTTTTAAATAAAAGAATGTGAAACATGTTTAAGCTTCAAAATGAACAATTAACCCATACCTACGGTCTGTGTATGGTGTGATGCAAGCTTGGGGAAGGGTCTGGCATAAAATGGCTGGGCAACTGAATCAAATACACACAGGCCAGCACAGGTGCAATACAAAGCTTTTATTTAAACATTAGTAAAACACAAAAGCCTTCTTGGGCATAGGTTGCTAATTACTTCCCAAGTCAGCCTCTGCTGCAAGGCTGGAGAGGCTGGAGAGTCCAGGCTTTTTACGTGTTCTGGCTCCTCTCTTCATAATGTTCAGGTATCCGTCATCAAAGGGGAACCCTGGATACAGTGTCTAGGGCTCTTGATGGTCGTGCTGCTTCTCCACCACCCCAGTCACCCTCTTTTAAGTCCAGCCACAAGGGATAGCTGGGGTAGCTATGAGGGACAAGGTAAGTCCTTCTGGGAATACACAATAACAGCAGAATCTGGGTCCTGTGTTTGAATGATGCTGTACATTGGGGCACAAAACACACCAGCCCAGCTCCAGGGCAAGTTCATCCAGTTTCTCCTGCCAGAAAAGAATTGGTGGGAAAAAGAGCCATGGCTGCTTTTCCTCCCCTTTATATGCACTTTTGTGGATTCTTTTTACTTGTCTGCATGGTCTACTGGTTTATGCTTTGTGCTGTGAGAGGTAAGGTTACAAGTTCAAACCCACCTCTGAGTAGATTCTTCCTTTAACACTTACTTTTGTTTGTTAAAAATCAGCCTTTAAGAGACCCCCCCCTTGTTTGATGCCCTACTGTTGGTTCCCCAGCAAAATACTGTCTGTCTCTCCACAGCCATGCACCCCCCTCCCCTTCTCTATGCGTGGCACACCCTCCAACATACAACTTACACCCCTTTTCAGCATGCATAGGTCAGAAGGACATGTATCTATTTGTTGTGATTTCTTAAAAATAATCAGCACATGAACGTTTATTTTGGTGCTGTTATTTATCCAAGCTGCTAGCCAGGTCAGTTAGTCAATTTGAGATCATATCTTCACTTTTCTGGGCAAAAAATATGTGACAGATTCATTTGCCAGTGAGTTTTGTGCTGACCAGAGATTTTTCTTTGTTCTTTGATTCTCTGTGCTGTTTATCCCCACCCACACGTGTAACGCCCCTGCGTCTCCTCATTGCCCCTGTATAGTCTTTGCACTATGGGAGAAAATATGCAGTTTTGGGGAGAGGGTGATTCTACCCCTTCCTGATTAAGTGGTTAGGGTGCTGAGCTGGAGTTTAAGCATTCTGGATTAAAACCCAGTAAACGGTGGTATTTTTAACACAAGTCATAAAACCAATGTTTGGGGGGGGGGGTCTTTCTTTGTGCAAAGGTTTGGATACATGCCATTTCTTAGACAGGGACCAAAAATGGCTCATTGATCACTGAAAATAAATGTGGAGAGCATGCCTGAGAGAGCAAGAGAGAGAGGGAGAGAGAGAGACAAAGAGAGAGAGCAAGAGTATCAGCACCAAGCAACACCCTAGAAACCATCTACATTTACATTTACATTTACGGCATTTAGCTCTTATCCATAGCAACGTACATCAGTGCTTAAGTAGTCCACATCTGTTCTTCAACCTGTAAAGCTAAACTTCCACTATTCAACCAGATCAACCACTATTATTCCCACCTAGTACACCTAAACAACTCCTGTTAAAGAAAAGTCAGAAGTTAAGGCAAAGGCATGGAGAAAAGAGTATGTTTTTTTTTACGAATATGGGGAAGAAGAGATAAATAAGCAGAAACAAGAGGCCTAACTAGTCACCAAGGTGCTCCTTGAAGAGGTGGGTCTTGAAGACAGCGAGGGACTCCGTAGATCTGATTGCAAGAGGGAGTTCATTCCGCCATTCCCCCAAGAGAGAAAAGAGTCTTGATGCATGTCTCCCTCTTCTTTTGAGCAGCGGAAGCTCTAGACAAGCAGTGCTTGAAACACTGAGAGGACGAGAAGTGACAGGCTGCTTGATCACTGCTGATATGTATGGGGGTGCAAGTCCATTCTTGGCCTTGAAAGCAAGTGTTAAGTATTTGATCTTAATGTGAGCGGGCACAGGGAGCCAATGAAGGTTCCTTAGTAAAGGTGTGGTGTGTAAGAATTTTGAAGCATTGATGACTAACCTTGCACCTGCATTCTGAATCAGCTGAAATGGTTTTGTTGCCTTCAGTGGAAGTCCAGCCAGTAGAGAGTTGCCATTTCTGTTACCCAAATACTTCCAATACTTTCTGTTACCCAAAGTCTCAATATTAGTAACATTTATTTTCCATTCAATGATCAAAACTGGAATTTTAGATTATTAAAAGACAAACCAAATGTCTAGGTAAACAGCACAAATCAATTAAGTGTGACTTCAAAAGTAAGAGGCAACTGGATATTTAGCACAGTGAGACAAACATAAATATGCTACATTTGGGTATAGGTGTAGCTGCAGAATGCAAATAAAGTGTGCTGACCTGGCTCACGTTATTTATGTCACAAACTGGCCAACATCTTTGGAGCAGAAGATCTTTCAGTACATACATACCTGCTGTGTTCATGTGCAGCTTTGACAGTATTTCAAGTCAGATGTTAATTGTCATAAAAGTGTTTCTGAATTTATATAATATGTATAAATAGGCATGTAGCATGCATGACTGTGGGAGTGGGCATGTAACTGTGTATGACTGTGGTGGACTGAAGTACAGCCAGTCTGGTTATAGGAGTGGTCACTCCATGGAAACAGTTCTGCTTTCAGTGACTGAAGCTTTACAATCTGCCATAGCAGCAGCACAGTCCTCAGTTCTTTTCTTTTTGGATCTGTCAGCAGCCTCTGATACAGTTGACCACAACATCCTCTTATCCACTCTCAAACATAGGAATCTCAGATTACAGCAATGCACTCCTAGTAGGTCTTCCAGCTTGCAGGATAAGACTCTTACAGGTGGTTCAGAATACAGTAGCTTGGTTAATCTTTACCCAACACAAAAGGTTGCATGTAACCTCACTGCTAATTGAGCTACATTGGCTATCCATGGCAGCTTGAACTGAATTCATGCCACTTACTCTTGCCTACAGAGTGATATCTGGGTCTGCAACCAACTACTTTAATCCTATCACTCAGGCTTGCGGCCCATTCATGCCTCCAAGGAACAATGTCTTGCTCTGCCAACCCTACATGCATGGAGAACTCAGTCCAGGCTCTTCTCATTAGTGGTTCCCAAATGGTGGATTGAGCTCAAAGGTGACAGAATCCCTCTCCTCTTCAAAAACCTCCTAAGGACTCAACTATTCAAAGAGCACCTCCTCTCCTAATGCACTATCTACCTTTTTACACTACTCCTACATAAAGGTTTTAGCTTTTCCTCTGGTTCTCATACTGTCCTGAAACTTGAGTGTTTCCTCAAATTGTGAGTCCCATTGGATAAATTCATTTGCTAAATAATGTGAGGGGATGAAGTGAGGGGATGAAGTGCTCTACATCTCGGCTGTTGTCTGTGAAGGGTAAAGTGGGGGGGACTAAACTAAAGATTTTTAAAACTATAATGGTTTGGCAACCATGTTACAGATGCTGTCCGCTATCTGCAAAGTTACTCTTAAATCCATCTGCTGAAAGGGAAAAGCTTTCTGCTTTTGTGTCCTAGATTCAAAGTGGCAGCATAAATGGTTAACTACATTATATGGACAAAAGTATTGGGTCACATATCGTACACATTATTGAATTCAGGTGGCCCCTTACTTCCAGTGAAGGACAATCTTAATGCTCTAGCAGACCAAAACATTTTGGACAACGGCATGCTTCCAACTTTGTGGACGCAGTTTGGGGAAGAACCTTTTCTTCTCCAGCCTGACTGTGCCCCAGTGCACAAAGCAAGGTCCATAAAGACATGGTTGGATGAGTTCAGTGTGAAAGAACTTGACTGGCCCACACAGAGCCCTGACCTCAACCCCATCCAACGCTGCAGGGATGAACTGTAAGGGAGATTGTGATCCAGGCCTTCTGTCCATCATAAGTGCCTGACCTCATAAATGCTGTACAGAATGAATGGGCACAAATTCCCACAGAAACTCCAAAATCTTCTGAAAAGCCTTCCAAAAAGTGTGGAAGTTGCCAAGGGTGGGAACTAACTTTATGTTAAAGTCTATGTTTTTGCATGCAATATCATTAAATCTCTGTTGCTAATGGCCAGCCGTCCCACTACGTTTGTGCATACAGGGTACTTCTTTCAAGTATTTAATATTTTTACCATGTTTGACGGGATTGTGAGACATCAGTTTACAGTTCAATTAATACGATACCAATGGCTTCAAAAGCCTCCCAAATTATTTGTGTTTTTTACAGGGAAAATGGAAAATATGCTAATAACAGCTCACAACAATAACAATAATACTAGACTGCATTTCCGCAGAGAAAATGAAAAGTGTGCATTAGCATTAACATTACCATTAGCATCAACGTTAGTGTTAGAATTAAGTTAACATAGCATTAGCATAGCATTAGCGTTAACGTTAGCATTAACATAGCATTAGCATTAGCATTACCATAGCATTACTGAAAGTGTGTCTGTGTGTCCCTATACTTTTTTCCACATAGTTTTGTATGACAGCTCTGTCCCAATACTTTTGGTCATATTGTTCAGTGTAAACAGATGTGTCCGTGAGAGCGTGGCCAGAAATCTCATATAAAGTTTCATAAATCTTGGTCACTGTATGGAGCCTGGAATTTTCTTCTTCTGAAACTGCATTCATTTCAATTGGGTTAAAAATGAATGGAAGTGAATAGGGAAAAAGGGATGAGCGAAAGTCAAGTGCAGGTCATCACTGACCGCGTTTGTGTGTCAGGGAAGTTGGCCTGAGGTCTCATATGAAGTTTCATAAGGTTTGGTCACTGTATGGAGCCTGAAAGTTTCTTCTTCTGAAACTGCATTCATTTCAATCGGGTTGAAAATGAATGGAAGCGAATGGGGGAAAAGGGATGAGCGAAAGACAAGGAAAAGACGAGTGCAGGTCACAACCGACCATGTTTTTATGTAGGGGAAGTTGGCCTAAGGTATCACATCAAGTTTGGTGGGTTTTGGACGATGCGTGTTCGAGCAGGACTATCTGAAAGTTCAGGGTGCCAATACTTTTGCAAATCGTTTTCGCCAGAAAAACGGGAATAACGAACAAATGACAAAACGTATCAAAAAGCTGTGAACAAGCCTTACGCTGTTCTGCTCTCACTCTCAGTGGCTCAGGGGCCTACCGGGGGGAGTGGTTAGGCTCCAATGGGCTGTAGCTGATCTGAATACAGCGCTGGGTGGGCTCTCCAGCAGTGAGTGAGACACTAGACAGCGGTGAGGGGGAGTGCGAGTGCGTCGCAAAAAAGTAAATATGACTGACACTCGTAAACGAAGCATCTGGCTGCAGTTTAAAGATTTTGGTAATAGCAGAGCAGAGTGCCTTCACTGTAAAATGAAAGTTACAGTAAG
>JBBPCX010000023.1:9060670-9074163 GCA_037974365.1 Hydrocynus forskahlii | reverse complement strand
GGGAAAGGGATGAGGTATCACATCAAGTTTGGTAGGTTTCGGACGAAGCGTGTCCGAGCAGAACTAACTGAAAGTTGAGGATTTAGGGGGGGGGGCGCCAATACTTTTGCAAATCGTTTTTGCCGGAAAAACGGGAATAACGAACGAACGACAAGACGTAGCAAAAAGCTGTGAACAAGCACGCTATTCCAGATCGGGCCTGACGTTTCAGAGTTGGAACGGTGTCTCTATCTCGAAAGCCCTGGGAGGAGTAGGTCGCCAAAAAAAGGTGAATAAAGATAATAATAAATTAAGATCAAACTTAAGAAGAACAATAGTTTGATTGCAGAGCAAGACCAAGCACACTAATAACCTGCCCAACCCGCCAGCACCAGAAGTGTTACTATTAAAAAGTATTTAAAAAAGTGACCAAAAGAAAATGATAAAAGGCAAAGCTAGTACTGTGTTACATATCATATAACTGCATATCCTAGTCCTGCAGATGATGTCAAACAATCACCTCTTCCAGTTAGTTTTCAGCAATCGTGTATTTTTGTTATTGTGTTTACAACGATTAAATATATAATTATAAAACATAATTACTTATTAAGGTAAGGACCCTGACCAAACCGACTAAATGGCCCTTAAACAAATTCCACTCCTCTGACCTTCTTTCACTCTTCTCATCTCTTAAAACATTTGGGAGTCCGCCAAACTGAGCATATTCCATTATTTATAAGTGCGACGTCTCACAGGCTCTGCTTGTTGGACCTTTGGGACCATCACCAGGGTAACCACAGCCGAAAGAGAGATTTAAAAAAACAATGTTGAAATCAGTTCGCCTTGTGGCTTTTATTTTGAAGACCGAAGCTGTGTGGTGGTTTGCTCGTTGGGGATGCTCTTGTTCTCTCACTCTAAAGGAAGCATGGCAGCCGACGGGACGATGTCTAATGGCCAGAAGACGGCCTGTCTGAATGGCGAACCGGCCCTGAAGCGGTCCCGGGATAGCGCGGGGGTGGAGACGCTCCGGACTCCGCGGGAGCCGCAGAATAAAGTGACTGTGGTTCTGGGGGCTCAGTGGGGAGACGAGGGGAAGGGGAAAGTGGTCGACCTGCTGGCTATGGACGCAGACATCGTTTGTCGATGCCAAGTGAGTTACTCAAATCCGCCTTTTTCGTCTGGAGACCGTTCTTCGACACCACACGGTGTCTTTGGACCTGCAGCACGTTATTTGGACCTGCAGCGCGCGGGCCACAAGACAAGTTACTGATTGTTTCAACCAACGTTGTTTTTATGCTAGCATAAGCTATCTACATAAAACCTCTACAGCCAGTTTATTGTTGTCTTAGGCACTTTTGAAATGTCTTTAGGTAGTCGTGATTTGGTAATTGCTTATTATGTTTTAAGATTTTATGATTTCTTAATAAATCGTAACCAATTACCAAACCGCGGGTACTTAAAAACCTAGCCTGTACAACTCTACAGTTAATGACAGTTTATTATTGTCTTGGACAGTTTATGAAGCCGTGTTTTGGTAATTGGTTATTGTGATTTGTTAAGATTTGTGAAGTATTGAGGGCGCTTTTTAGACTCTTGCCTTTGAGTTTACTACCGGACTGGTTTAGCCTGGGTTAGCTTTCCCGCCATTTAGATAACCGTCCCTTGTCTCACCAGGGAGGAAATAACGCAGGGCACACGGTGGTGGTGGACTCGGTGGAGTATGACTTCCACCTCTTGCCCAGTGGTGTTCTCAACAAGAGGGCCGTCTCTTTTATAGGTAAGTGTATTTGTTTTGACCTGACGCTCCTCTGCAGCTCCTTCACATTCCGAGTGGTGTGTAATCAATGCTCATGATCATCTCGTGCTTTTCTCTCCTAGAGAGTCCTACATCTCAGTTCTGATCCCACATCTGAATACTGAGCCTGTTATGTCTGCCGTTTGTGTGTGTTTACCTGTCTTTGGACAACATAGTTTTTGCTTAAATACTCTCTCCTTATGTCTGGATCAGGGAATGGAGTTGTGATTCATCTTCCTGGACTTTTTGAGGAGGCTGAGAAGAATCTGCAGAAAGGCAATGGTGAGGCATAGGAAGTGCAGTAATATTTTACTGGAAAAAGACAATGTTGGAAGAATGCGATAAGTCATGAAATTGTTTTACTTTTCTGCAGTGTTTGGGTTATAACCTATTAATTTATTTGTACATATGCTATTCTATGCCTATACTTGAAAGACTATTT
This sequence comes from Hydrocynus forskahlii, assembly GCA_037974365.1. NCBI lineage: Eukaryota > Metazoa > Chordata > Actinopteri > Characiformes > Alestidae > Hydrocynus > Hydrocynus forskahlii. The sequence continues at coordinate 9,071,947 of JBBPCX010000023.1, read as the reverse complement.
TCTTTTGTTTAATTCAGGACTTCAGGGTTGGGAAGAAAGACTAAAGATTTCTGACCGTGCACATATTGGTAGGATCCCATGTAAATTGGGGTGTTTTATTAAATGAGTTTCTGTGTAAGTTCTATGCAGTTGTTTTATCTTCTGCTTTCCCTGGATTTTCTAGTGTTTAACTTCCACCAGGCTGTTGATGGTATACAGGAGCAACAAAGACAACAGCAGGCTGGGAAAAAGTGAGTTTATTTTTTCTTCTGAATATCTTGTGGACAAATAATTTTCCCTAATTACTGCTGTTCATTGTTTCATTTTACTTATCTTTGCAGTCTGGGAACTACTAAAAAGGGCATTGGCCCAGCATACTCTTCTAAGGCAGCACGCAATGGACTCAGAGTTTGTGATTTGGTCTCTGATTTCTCAGTTTTTGAAGAAAAGTGAGTCTTTTTATATTGTGCAGATATAGTGCTAGCATGTGAGAGTACCTCTGGGCATTTTCAAAATCTTCAACTTCTCTCTGTAGATTCCGAGTTCTAGCAAGCCATTTTCAGACCATGTACCCCAATCTCAACATTGATGTTGATGCTGAGCTTGAGCAGCTGAAGGTAATGATGATGCACACTGATACACTTCTGCACATCCCAGTGACTGGCTGTATAAACTGTACTCCAAGTTGTGTTGTAGCCTTTTACAGTCTCTTCTTCTAATAGGGTTATGCTGCGAGGTTGCACCCTCTAGTCACTGATGGGGTTTACTTTATGCACAAAGCCCTAACTGGGCCTAGCAAGAAGATTCTGGTGGAAGGGGCAAATGCAGCCCTTCTGGATATTGACTTTGGTAAGATTGTAGAGATGCATAGAAGTGCTGTGCTTCATATGATGGTGAATTACACATTGCAACTAGAGTGCACCTACATTGGGCTTTTTTTTATTAGTATGTTTTGTCATTTTGTGATCACTGTGTAACCTTAACAAGGGCGTTTTTGTGTTTCTCAGGAACCTATCCCTTTGTGACATCATCAAATTGCACAGTTGGAGGTGTGTGCACGGGCCTGGGAGTGCCTCCATCCTATGTTGGTCGAGTGTATGGTGTAGTCAAGGCATACACCACTAGAGTTGGTGTAGGAGCATTCCCTACAGAGCAGGACAATGTGAGTGCATGAGTTGGAGCTGCCTTAATGCAACAACAGACGAGTTCCTGATGTGCGTGTTTTTTTCCGCTTTGTGTTATCTAGGATATTGGAAATCTTCTGCAGTCTAGAGGACGGGAATTTGGAGTGACAACAGGCAGGCGACGACGCTGTGGGTGGTTGGACTTGATTTTGGTTCGTTATGCCCACATGGTGAATGGTTTTTCTGCGTAAGGGTCTATCTATACACTCCCTTGGGAGTTATTTTAAAGCTTAACTATACTTCTAATGCTTTTGCTTAACTATTAAGTTCATGTCAGTATTGTACTACACTCAGTTTTGCTTTTCCCTCTTCATTTTAATCGCAGTATTGCTCTGACCAAGCTGGACATCCTTGATATGTTGCCTGAAATAAAAGTCGGTGTGGCTTATACAGTTGACAGCAAGCCATTGCCTAGCTTTCCTGGTGACTTATTTCTTCTTGTTTAGGATTTTGTTCTTTATTACTGCTGCTATCAAAGTGGGTGACATTATGCTTCCTTTTATTGGCAGCTAACATGGATGTCCTGACAAAGGTTTCTGTGACCTATGAGACATTACCTGGGTGGTGTTGCAGCACAGAGGGAGCACGCAATTTTGATGAACTCCCACATCAGGCCCAGGCCTACATTCTTTTCATTGAGAACTTCTTACAGGTGCCAGGTAAGTCACATGTAAATGTTGCATATGGTATTAAATTGTACTTGAACAGTTCATTTGCTTCTGCATTATGCATTTTGTTTACTCATTTTTTTTGTACACTGAAATGTATATTTTTCTTCCAGTTAAATGGGTTGGAGTTGGCAAGTCCAGGGAAAGCATGATCAAGCTGTTCTAAGATACTGCATTATTGCACCTGAAACCCACCACATGTCTAGGTCCACAAAGAATATCACTGAATTAGCAGGACTGGAATATTTATGTAGTGGATCAATGCTGAGAAGATGAAATATGGGTTTAGAACTCAAAGAATGTCCCACTTAAAGTGAGCATCGACATCATCACAATCCTGGACCATAGTAAGCAGTGAGGGATGGCACAAGGTTACATATAGAACCTTGTTTAACATATCTGAGTAAGAGTTCTGCTTTTGGGTGAGACTTTAATGCCCAATCCTGGATCAGCAATCTTATCAAGATGATTAAGTACATGTCATACACTCCCAAAGTAGATCGGTACTTTAAAGGAACCTCAGCTTTATGTAAATGTTTGCAACATAAAACCCTACTGATAGCCTTTCTCTCAACTGCACTGTAATAAATGAATATTTACAGATCATTCTCAAGCTTTTATTATCTGGTGAACTGTAGGCATTCATTGTTGGTGCTAATTTCTCCATTCCATATGAAGCTCTGATTAACTGTATAAAAAGTCTGGACCTTTATTATGATTTGTTGTATCTTGGAAGATGCTATTTTAATCACAGATGGAAAAAATAATCTTAAGGTTTTTCTGTCATTTGTAGCTGAACTTTTCTTTATGTAATCAAATGCGTGGGGTCAGTATTAGACCTGATTTATTATTTTTTTTTTTTTAATTTGAGGAGGTTTGTACATTGAAATATTTTTGTGGTCGATTTTGGCAATTGTTCTGAAAAAGACAAAAGGGATTTTGCTTTAAGGCTTTGCAAAAACCACCTTTTCCTTCAAGAGTTATTTGGACTGCAATATTAGAAATGCACAACAGAAATGCACAGATGCATACTTTCCATTCCAGAGAAGGGTTTTGCTTTATGGGTTTTACTCATTGCCTGCTGCTTTGGAACAATAAAGTGTTCTAATCATTATGCCTTTTGATTTTCTTCCCTCCTTAGTTATTTCTAGTGAACTGCTTTATACATTTAACCAGATTTCACATTACCAATTTTTGTGCAGGACCTCAATTTTCAGTAGGTGATCAAAAGTGGCTTATACAGTATCACAGTCCATGTACCACATTGTATGCACTATGCAAGGTGTTTTATGTTCTAATGAGTTTACAGTGACATAAGTAGGTGTTTGTCATTTTAGTCATAAACAGTGAAATGAAACAATGTTCCCTCATGACCACGGTGCAACACAGAATAGAAACACTAAGAATACACAAGTGCATGTAGGACAGGACTAAAGAGAGTTTAAAAAAACAAGCAGCAGTACAATAATTTGCAAGACAAGATGACACACAATGCAGCTGACAGGAGCAGAAACAGTATTACAACAATTTGGTATATACTGTATACGCATGTGGTTTGCACAATTTCTGGTACTTTCAGTGCTCTTGATTCTTTTGCTCCTATGCATGTAAAGTACATGGTGGACAAAGGTGATTATGAGCGATTCCTAAACATAATGGGTTGTTATGAGTATGGAGTAGACCTACACTAAGGCAGGTATTTCTACATTTTAGGATATGGGTTGTTTAAATATTTGTGCGCTGACAATTCCTAATTGCAAAATTCCTATGTTGCAATTAATGTGCTAGATGTAGCCAACAGTAATGACAAAATGCACTGGCATATCTTTGGAAATCATTGTACACATTATTTCAAGTAACGTGTTGCAAACTGAGAAGATGATAACCTACTAAGTTGGAATTTAAAAAAAAAAAAGCAGAAAATGATCTGCAATTAATTGTAATAGAAACAATTTATATTACAAAGTTTGTTTTTTTAAATATACATTTTAATATTCTTTGATCAAATGCTGCTGTTTTTTTTACACTTAACAGCATAAACAATTTGTAAACAAAATGTTAACACATTTTAATGTAAGGAATATACAGCATGAAGAGCCAAGTAAAGTAATTTATTCGAGCTGATTGCATTTTTATTTACTTGCTCTTGTTTGGGGTGATGCTGTGGATAACACTCTTGTTTCTTACCAATAATTAATTTCAGCTTTTATAAATAGCACCTTTCTTCCAAGATGCAAATCATAAAACAAAAGGATGTGAACAACCACTTTTGAAATTACATTTAGGCCTATATTTGTTTTACCTCAACTTCTGTTTTATGAATAGCCTCTTTGAAGTGGGGGAAATAGGGGTTGTAAGATGATTTAAATAATGTCAAAATGTTCAAAGACATTGCAATATTATATACAATTTATTTGGTTTATATTGGAGTCCCTCATTTTTGCACTGAACAAAGTATTCGATTTTTAATTAAAAAAAAATATATATGTACTAATGTAAGGGGTTGTCTCTTTTTTAAACGGTCGGTGTCTTTGTATGTGGGTGCTTTTAAAAATGTTTCTGCTTTTTAAACATTTTTATTCTTAATGAGTCCAACTGAAAGTTCTGCTGCCATGCAGCACGTGTCTCAGAGAGCCTGGGGACTTAGAGCGGACACTGCCCCCCTCTGCTGAGGAGGGCCGGACCAGCCGGAGCCTTTAACAGAGAACTCGAAGCTTGATGAGCATCTCAGTAGTTTGGAGAGTGGAGAAGTTGTTCGGCTTGTAGTTCTGTTTATTTAGCGAGATGCTGGTTACACTGTCTGTACTGCTGTGGCTCTTCCATGTCGCTGCATCGACCGAGAAAGAGTCTGGAGTCAACATTGTGGTAGGTTAGAAACACAAATTTTCCTATTTAATATTTTCTTCTACTTACAGAACATTGAACATTTCAGTTCCTCTAGCTCCGTCTGCTTTACACCTTGTCTGCTGAGGAAGTTTTTTTTTATCACTGTTTGTTAATTGTGTGTTAAATTTGTTCATTTATTTATTTGTTTTTGAATGTGTTAATTTGCATACTGAAGTTTAGGTTTTGCAGATTGATCCTCATTGCTCTAAATCAGTGGAACATAAAATACCTACCACATGTGTACCGACACGCCTATTTGATATTTATAGCAGTTAAACTGAGATCAAGAAAAGGGCCCATTTTGGCAACTAGTACTGACCACTGGCATTCTCTTGAGGCTTTGGCACTTGAGACAGGCAGTGTTGAGACATGCCACACTTGTTTGATGTTTACTCCATCTAACTCCCTGTGTACAGTAAAATAGAATTTGACATTGTCTCCTTCAGTGGGCTGCCAGCCTCATTCATGTAATCTGTAGATGGTGATTGCATCAGTTTTTAAAGAATGTGCACTACGTGAGTTCAAAGCAGTCTGTTACAGGGTGTGTTGGATGTCATGCTGTTATTCATTTTTGCCAGAAAATTGTTGCATGTCAAAACCCATCTTAGCTGGAAGCCATGACTGCCTTGATGAAATCACACAACAGTATGGTCATGAGTCAGCCTAGTGTTTTTAGCTGGAAGTGCAATGATTCAAAATGCACGTCTGCTTTTTTTCACTGTTGTCTTTCACATCTCTAACCTAATGTGCTTTTTGCATCATTTTTAACCTGTAGAATTATAACATCTGTAGCAGCAGGAGTCCTTCTACCTCAGGTAGGCCACATAATTTTTACATTAATTTTTTAGCATTCTTGACTGCACCATTTGTAGACACTAGTCTACTCAGCGGTGATATAACAAATCCCCCAGATGATACCTTTACAGGAGAAGGTAAAACACTATTAAATTGAATCTAAGTTAATGTAACACACTTTTATTCCAATAAACTTTGAACCACTGTGTGATTAATTAGGAAATGGACGCACAATGTAAAGACTGTGTTTAGACTTGTGGAATCACAGCTCTGTCCATGTGTACACTGAAACCGACCATAAACCTCTCATTTTTGCCAGAAATGGACTATCTTCTGCCTCTGCTGTGTCAAAGTGTGTGTCAGCCACGAGAAACTTTAGTTGTTGTTTGGCATGAATTCCCAGATGAAATTCATAACAGCATTTTACCTAGTTGTGTATCTGTTCGACGTTGTGGAGGCTTCTGTGGGAACGAGGCTACAGTGTGTGTGCCAGAGAAAAATTACACTGTTTTGTTGCAGGTAGGATTGGTAATAGAAAGCTAAAGAGCTATGAAGAAATTGTCCCCATTGCAAGTATATTAATTCAGATCTCATTCTCCAACACCTAACTCCATTTTAATTATGTGTAAATAGGTGCAGCAGGTCGGCAAAGGGTTCATTGAGTTACCATTTGTTCAGCACAGTGGCTGCCGTTGCAGGTAACCTCACTTCTTGGATGCAGGGCTGTTTTCTTTAAGAACTAGACACTGTAGACTGGACCGTCACACACTTTGAAACTGGAATATGACATACTGGTGAAAATAATGGGTGAGTTAATTTAAGCCCAGACTAAGAAGAACTACACTGCAGTTTAGTCTGAGCCTAAGTCTGGTAAACTCTCTCCACAGTGATTAAAATAACTAATGATTGTTGATGCTGTATTGATGTTGTTTTATTTAATTATATTTCTTTTTTTATTTCCAGATCCAGAAACATGATAGTATGATATTTCGCAACTTGCATTATCTGTCCCTCCCCAGACTAAATTGCTGTGCTGCAATTTACTCTATACTTTGTATTCATTTAATTAATTTCTGCACTTTAGACTTTTAAATGTGAAAGGGTAAAAAAGATTGAAATAATGTTATCAGTAGGCTTACAGATCAGTAAGAATATATGGTAAAAGCCACATTAATATCCTGCAATTCATTCTTTTTCTTTTTTTTCTTGTGCAAACTATTGCATCGGAAATGTCCGGTTTTCTGTTGTGTCATCACTGTATGTACAAATATGTATATGTATGTAACTTATATGTAAGTGCAGTATGTAACACTTAGCTATTAAGGTTGTAATCATATGCTTTAGTTTAATGGTGTGTTGCCTTTCCTTTGTAGCTAGTTGCTAAATGTGTCAATGACATTCTTGCAGTGTGTTCACACCTTTACTAGTAAAATAATCATGACTTTTAAATAAAGCACCCGTATTCTTCATTTTTATGTTTAATTTTCCTTTGTGTGTTCCACTTAATGGTTGTATTGGTTTATGTACTAAAAACATATATTTCATAAACTAGGATTAATTTTTACAGAACAATTTTCTAGCTTTTCTTTATCCCATAGAAATAAAAATGCTTCATTTTTTTTTACTGAAGCATGTAAATGTTCTTTTCCGAATGTCTGCTCTGTTTACTCCTCATTTAAAAAGCACAGGCAGAAAAACTTCTTATAACTTTAGCTTTAAAAGGAGGGGCTAAAGATTCAATATTCTTTATGTGTTATATACATAGTTATTCAAGTACAACAGTGAAATGTGCCTGTGAATCAACCCATAAGACTGCAATAAAGTTATTAAATAATTTAAATTCAATTGAGACATCTGTAAAAGCTAAACAAATAAAAATATACAGAAATGATTACAACAGATCCCCGAAATTCGTGGGGGTTACGTTCCAAGAGCACCTGCGAATTGTAAAAAAAAAATTTGTGATGTAGTAAAAAAAGTAAAGTATTTACGTTAAGTTTTGTCGTACAAAATTAGTAAATTATATTTTTCTTAATTTAGCACAGAAATGCTTGAAAATTATTGCCACAAAAAAGCAAAAAAACAAATGCAGAGGATATCTGTGGTTTCTGCAAATTTGCAGGGGTTTCTGTGAACAATTAGTTAGGTTCTAAGAAAAATCCGCAAAAGCATGAGGCCACGAACTCTGAACTGTGACTTTGCTGGGATTTACTGTATATTCAAACTAAACAAATATTTCTAACATTACAAACAGAAACAAGATCTGTACAGTGCAAAATGTAACAGTGGAATATACTGTATTTGCTGTTCAGTGCAGTGTGCTAGTTTGCTGGTTGACATAGACTTAAATGACACAGCAGGTGAGATAAAGAGCTAAACAGTGAGGAAAAGAGTTAAGTTTGTGATATATAACGAACAGTTAAAGTTATGGTGTTGCCCCAGTTAAGAAGTCTTACAGTCTGAGGATAGAAGCTCCTCCTGAGCCTCTGTTTTGATTTCAGCAGCCCATACAGTTACTGGGTTGAGACAAGTGTCTAATGATCTTGGTTGCTATTGTCCTGCATTTCCTGGTATAGATGTCCTGTAGGGACAGTAGAGCAGATCTGGTTGCAGGGTTTTGCTGCCTGGTCTCTGTTGCCCTTTAATGTCCTGTACAGAGCTGTTTCCAAACCAAACCTTTCTACAGCACCAGAGTAAAAAGTTCTTAGAATCACTGGAGAGACTCGAAACTTCCTCAGCTGTCTCAGATGGCAAAGATGCTGCCTGGCCTATTATTACTGGGCTTGAAGCTGCTCACCCTCTTCACCGCAGTCCTGTTAACGTTGGAGGGAGTAAGGATGGCTGCTGCCTCCTACTAAACTCGTTGTTGGAAATTAAGCACTTATGTGTGAGTGAAAAGCACATTTTGAACTTTAAAAATGTTTACAAATGTATCCAATCTTTTTAAATCTCAGAAAGCAAGACATTCAGATGTCACATGAAAAGTAGGCTCCTATTTGTAATGAGTTGTATGGACTGGGTAGAACTGTGGAATCCCCTGAAGTAAACGTGACTGCCTGCATGACCATCTGTGATAAATACATGAGCAAGGCAATATTCTGTTTTATCATGTCTCTGTGGTTATAAAATTCATGAACAGAAAGTAACAAATACCTATTTGAAATATGTTTCCTTCTTCTTAAAATGAATGCACTGTCATGATAACTTCAAGAGTTATTAACATATTGACTATTGGACAATTATCACTTTTCCTTTTCATATAATGTATTATTTATGGCTCGCTAGCTCTGTCCGAATAAATAAATCATAAAACTTCCTCCTTTCACCACAAGGTGGCAGTACCATTCTAATGCTAACTGGCTTTGCACCCGTGCCGCAAACCCTCCACTCATTTCTGCTATGACGACTGCAACGAATGAGTGTTAGCAATGATATGTTCCTTGATCAGTCTGAAAATGAGTGTTTATTAAACTCTTGAATAAGATTTGGCTATAACCGTTTGATGTTATGTACCTGTAGATGTGACACAAACTATTGCTTTTTGAAAGACTAGGGCAAAATTCACTTGTTTTAAACTTTAATGATCACAAACCACTTTGCATTACTTATAACTCCTGTTTAAAATGTTCATGAGGCAAAGATATTTATCAAACAAAACTGGAAATTGAAGGTATTCTATACAGTTTGGTCAATGTTATCTGACTCTCCAGATATGAAAGAAAGGCAGAATTGTGTTTTTAAAGTTGTTCACGTCTGCCTTAGTGCCTTCTATTACATTGCCATTTGAAAAGTAAAGGTAATTGTGACAATGAAAATTGTTTTATAACAGTGTGTATTTTCATGTAACTTTTGTGGTTAAAAAAATGTCAGAAGGAACTACTGGCCTCCGGGAATGCAGGTTGTGTCTCTTCTGCAAGTAAGCAATGCATACACCACTGGTCATCCACTTGAAGGAAAAGAAAACATGATTAGTTAGATCTGGAAACCTTCTTCTGTTGATCCGTGGTTTAATTCTAATGCTCATTTGCCCATTGTAGACACTTTTGACAGTGGACAGGGATCAGCATGGACACTATGACTTGTTTCCAGCTAATTAGCCCCACACACAGCAACCTATGCAAGCTACACTCTAATATTTTTCCATGCCCAATTTGTGTTCATCATCCTCTAGCTTTTTCCTCAGTAGTCAATTTCTGACCACGGGACTGCAGTTAACTGGATATTTTTAGTAGACTGATTATTCTCCACACCCATCTGTGACACGGCTGCGGTTATATACAAAGTGCACATTTGAGGTCTTTATGATCAAATAGCCGATATGTGTGAGTACCTATAAAAGAGTGTCAGTTTGATGCATCCAAAATCTGTCAGCATTGTAAGAGAATTTTGCTTTTCTGTGTGTTGGAGCAACTTTAGTTCTAATATAAATTGAAAAATCTCAAAAGTGAGAGTAGTGGGCAACAGAAGAGCAGTCCTGATGCTGAACCAAGAAAATAGAATGAAATCAAATATAAAAAGAGATCTGGCACCAAATGTTATTGCCTGCAATGGAACAGAACGGATTAAATTCACTTCAAATGGATGTATATAGAAAGTGTTTACATATGGAAATAATTACCAGTCAAACCATCAGAACTCCATGTAATTACAAGGATCTGAGTAAATGTAACTTATGTACCTACAAAAATAGAGAGCTGTTGTCTTCGACCGCATCATCTCACACAAGCAGGTAGCTGGTTCAACTGATCTAAGCCATGTGTTCACTGTTCCTGTTAACAACAGCTATGGTGAGAATCGATGTTAAGGAGTGACAATTATACACTATTCCAGAGAAAGTAGTCTCAAATAGTGGTTAACTATCAAGATATTTTGATTCTGTAATCACACTGTTGATATTAGTGGGCTTGATTGATGCTGTATTGAAGTTATTATAATGATATATTTGGATAAACCGATCAGGACCGATTATGTAATTTTTTGTAATTTGTTGTTAGATTCCTTGTTGTATTCTTCTTTAATTCTTGTTCCTACAGGTGGGCTGGTTGTGCGTTTGGTTTAAAATTCACATTGATGTGTCCCTTTTAACTTTGACACCCAAGGACCTGCTCCTCTAAAGGTCTCTGCATGTCCCTGAATCTTGCTAGTTGGAAACTAATTCATAATAAATTTAAAAAATTAAACATGTACAAAAATTGCAAGTGTGCAAAAGCTGCAAGGGTTGGAGAATAGAACGGAGAGTCGGGTGTATATATATGTTTGTGTGGTATTGTCCAATATGTGCTGTGGTTGGGAAGTCTAATACATTGAAAAAAATTGAAATAGCATGCCTTTGAATGTGTATAAATGAATTTAGTACATGCAGCACAATTAACATATATTTCTTTTATATGACCAATGTAGATTACAGTTGTTTATGGTCGAATATGCTAGTTCTCTCACATAAATTGAAAGTTACTGAATTGAATTTTTTAAATCAATGTAATCATGTTTGGCCAACACCGGAAATGAAAAAAAAGACTGAATTAGCCTACTGAAAAAGTTGGTTCATCAAACTCAGTTATGTGGAGAGCAGTCATTAACCACTTGTGAGGATGTGTATGTCTGTTTGTGAGTCTCTGTCACAAACTGATAAAACACTACAGAGAGAGATGGGGTGTGTGTGTGTGTGTGTGTGTGTGAGAGAGAGAGAGAGAGAGAGAGAGAGAAAGAGAGAGGGAGAGAGTTTGTGTGTGTGTGAGAGAGAGAGAGAGAGAGAGAGAGAGGGG
>JBBPCX010000023.1:9045537-9060570 GCA_037974365.1 Hydrocynus forskahlii | reverse complement strand
CACACGCACACACACACACACACACACACACACACACACACACACACACACACACACACACACACACACACACAGATCTCTCACCAATGCACACTTACAACCCAGGCCATTTGATTGAGTATGTTTTTTATTTCTTGGGCACTCAGCAATGGTATCCCTCTCCTTCTCTGCCTCACACACACACACACACACACACACACACACACACATACTCATATGCACACACCCACACACCCTTAGTAGTGACTGACTGGACAGAGTAACTGCAGTTTTGCGGTTGCCTCTCTGAATTTCCTGGACCATTTATGTTGAGGTAGGAGACGGACACAGACATATGCATGTGTGTGTGTGTGTGTGTTTGTGTGTGTGTGTGTGTGTGTGTGTGTGTGTGTGTGCATGTACATGTGTGTTTAAGTGTGCTGCTTAACAGTGACTTTTAAGTGCAGTCCAACTGTAGTAGCTAGAGTAACATGAATTAAATTAATATTGCATGAAATTATTTGCTTCTGCTGTTCATTTTACTTTTTCTCTCCTTGCCTTGATGTGTGGTTCATTGGCACTGACATCTATGGAGGTATATAGCTAATGTGCAAGCAATTCTGTAGATAGTGCAGACACTATTAGACTACTATTACACTTACTGATGAAGCACTACAGTAGTAAGTAACAGCTTTTTGGCAACAGTGTATGTATTTTTCACGCAAACCATTATGAGTTTAATCAGAAAGTACTCACAGCTCACTGGAATGGATTAAAGAACATACAGTCTGCAGTTTCTGTTGGTTGATGATATGTTAAAATCTGCTTATACAGGTTGGTCTCATGCCATAGCTTAAACAGCATATAGTTTACAGTTGCTTAGTGGTAAGAAAGAATCATGTAATTGCTTGAGGACTGGGATGTAATTCGATGTATTTATCAGTCTTATATAGTTATATTATCAGTTGTGTTATAGTTCCTTGTGCACAGCCCAATCCTAGTTTTAAAGCAGCTGCAGTGTCAGCAGCTTTCTGCTCTCTGAATCAGTTTGAGCCCAATAAACTGTCACAGAAATGTGCTTCCCCCCTCTGCCCTGGCATTTAGACTTACTGAGATCATTCTGTCTCTCCATTTCTCCTTCTGCCTCCCCCTCTAACACCCACCCAACTACACACACACACACACACACACACACACACACAGCGACACGCTTCCAGCCTACCTCACGCTGCTTCTAGTTCTATCCCATGGGTGTAGGCTTACCACCTTCAATCTTCACCCCACAGACAAATTACGACCTGCATGTAGTCCCACAACATAAGAAATATTTTCCTCACACAAGAGCCCCCATGTCCTAGAGGCAGACCACCACATTAACCCTCAGCTTTGTTCCTTTATGCGAATTCAGAGTCATCAAAAAGGCATTATTAGCACTTTGGGTGATTACGCAAAGCTGACATGACTTTTCCATGGTGTGTGGGATTGATCACATGCCTTGTCCTTCTGTGCCCATAACTACGACTTGATTCTGATACACAGATTGGGGATGTGAATGTTTGGGATTATGGCGTTTGATTTAAATATGACTTTTTTAGAATAATTTCAAATATGCATATATTAACAAAATAATTCTATTAAATCACAATTCTCAGACTGATGGATCTATGCATTTTTACACCTGTTTTCTGCTGAATAGGAAGCAGCCGAAGTTTGTTTATTCATTTGTTGTGCACAGAGGCTGCTGCTGAAGCAGAGCCTCAGCTCACACCATATGGTCAATGTATATTAAAACCTAAAACAGGTGCAACTTCACTTTTTTCCCCAAACAAAGCAGTTCCACAACATAGCTCTGTAAAGGTGCACTGCACATGTCCTGCATGCATGACTGCCTCACTGCTGCCAGCCCAACAACAAAATTAAAAGGACAAAAATATACTTGTTTACTGTCAGGAAGGCATTCAGGGTCAGATACTAAGAATTGTTTCCAGTGTATCCATATATTGTCAGGCAGAAAAGAGATGACACTGTTTTGATGCCAGATATCAGCACTGGTCTGATATCAGCAGAAAACACTGGATCAGATATCTGAGGGGGAAGAAAATCAGATCCAATCCTGTAACAAATCTAACTAGAAATAGCACACACACACATCTCATGTTTTGTTGTTATCTGTGTATTTCTTTTTAAGGGAAGAGCAGAGTTTTGAGTAGTTTACTGTTAGATGATCATTGTAAGAGCTTCAATTAAAAATAGCTCATTCTAAGGATTAGTCTTTTTTTTAAGATATGTGTCAAGCTGGTACACAAGGTTTCTCTTTCAGAAAAGAACATGTCAGCCCTAGTTTTGTATGCTATTGCCAACAGCATTTTATTTGAGTTTATGAATGTTTCAGTTGTGATAATTCATGCACCCTTAAGTAATATTCTGCATTTGTGATATGCCTTATTTCTGAATCATCAGTGTCTCCTTGGTCTGACTGTGAAGATTTACTTGTCAGTTACGGCTCTGGGGACTCCACCCTCAGCAACTGACACAGCTGTAGGTGCCGGAACAGAGGAAACGGGAGGCAGAGGTAGGCTATTCACAGATTAACACTTGATGATAATGAAATCAATGCTCATTGAGCTAGACTGAACATAAATCAGTTGGAGTCACCAGTATTGTAGGACTGCAGAAACAGTACACTATAAAGGCTTAAATGTCTTATGAAATGAGGCCACTATAAGAGTGCTATGGTCAAATTATGGCTGCGCAAAATAGTCAATGACAACTAAGAAGGGTTTTACTTTTTTCCTTAAGGTGATTGAACAGAGATCCCAGTGAAATTCAGTTAATTGAACTCAGATATTTCTAACATTTTCTAAGTAGCTATCCAGTCATAACTACAGGCAGTAGCTGCACTGCATTCACAAAACATCACCTATGGGATTCTGCAACACTAACTTGGGGTGCTGTAGAGCCAACATGGGGTGCTGCAGCACCTGAAATATTATTCTTAGTGAAATCGACACCCACCCACACATCAGCAATTTTAAGCAAGCTATTGAACTGTACATAAAAAAATGTGATTGTTGTATGTAGCTTTTGTTTTATGTTTCATTTTATTTTCTGCAGCTTGTAAAAGCTCAGCCAACTACTTGAAACTGTGAAATAACTTCTTTTTGCCAATGTTGTCAATAACTGAGGGTGCAAAAAGGGTGCATACTTACCAATGACACTGAACAGTCATGGTAGATTAAGACAGCAACCTGATCGATATCTGAGTGAGTTATCAGATAGGATTAGTGGATAGCCATTCATTCAGTCAAAACAACACAAGTGACCACATAATGTATTTAATTCAGTTAGTAAATTCTTATTTAAACATAGCTCCCTTTAAATTACAAGACTAGGCTATTTACCAAATTTATCTTGCTATCACAGAACCTATCAAGGGGTGAAATACATTAGACTGCAAGTGAATTGTTAGTTCTTGAAGTTCTTGAAATAATTGTTTTTGACCATTGTTTCTACTGTTGTTTAGAAAATTTTAAGTGAAAAATATGTCTGTTCATTGCACCATTGTTTCTCATGCAGTTTTTGTGCAGACAGGAGCAGCGCTGGCAGGGAGGACAGGAAGCGAGCAGCTTCAGGCCTGAACAGAAGCGCAGCCATGCGCTGCTCCACTCTACTGGCCATCTTGACAGCCGTGCTGATCTACCTGGTGATTGGGGCACTGGTATTCAACAAGTTGGAGTCCCCAGCTGAGGAGTATAATTACAACACGCTGCTCAACAGGCTAGATGAGATCCGCAAACAGTTCTTGGACAGTTATACCTGTGTGAGCTTCGAGAGTCTACAGTTGTTCCTAGAGGTACAGGGAATCATTGAACAGGAAACAGAACTGCCACAAACATACCAGATTCGGTTTTACAAGGAATGTGTGAAATTACAAATATTAATATTAGTGACGCGTGACAACGTCAGCCTTTGCCTTCTACATCTTAATAGATGCACTTGACCCTGAATCACACAGACAAAACTATATGTATTTTAACAAAAATTAAAAATACAGAGTGATGTTGGGACATAAAAATCTGAAAATGTGCATGATGAACATGTGACAAAGCATTCTATTCACCATATTTCATGTATCTGCATGGTTTATAGTGTTCAACCACTGCTGGTCAACACTCCAATAAATTCATGTCATTTGTCAACATCGCCCAGCCTTCCAACTCTAATTTCATTAGTAAATAGTGCCACAAATATATAGTCATTATTTTTTTCACAGAAGTTTCATTTTAATTCTAGTAATTTTATTCTAATTCTTATGACTGAATTTCAGTGAACAATTGCATGTTAAAATTTACCCTTCAAGAATCTGATCAAGTAACTCTGCTGTTGAGTTGCTGCCTAAACACTACCTCCTATTCTTTACATCTCTGTAGAACCTTACAGAACCCATTGCGGGAGGGGTTGACCCAAAGAACAACTCTACGTTCACCAGCAGCTGGGATTTGGCCAGCGCTTTCTTCTTCTGCGGCACCATCATCACCACCATTGGTATGACATTCTTACATTGCTGGATGTGCCCAGCTCCATTCTAACCCCAGGGACATGGCCTGCTTAATGCATTCTATGGATTGCTCACCCTGCAAGTTCTCTATAAATATCTGATCCTCAAATCACATTGTATTTATGTGTGGCCTCCAGGTTATGGGAACATCTCTCCACAGACAGTCTGGGGCAAGCTGTTCTGTATCTGCTATGCTCTAGTGGGCATCCCCTTGTTTGGGTTTCTGCTTGCCGGAGTAGGAGACCATCTGGGCACTGGGCTGAGGAAGGCCGTCGCTAAAATAGAGATGCTCTTCCTGGTGAGAGCGGGACAGAGATGATGATGACAGCAGCGAAAAAATCTTTACGATAATTGCTTGACAAGATATATTATGTGCTACAAACATTTTATATTGATAAACTGTACCGACACCACTTTTCATTAAATGTTTGACAATTTTAAAAATTTCTGAACTGAAATATCAGTAACCTAGTTATCTAGTTTACATCACATCGCTTTCTAAGAAAAAAAGGGTCTCTTTTAGGGTACAAAGGATGTCAGTGTGTGGTGGTAACCTTAAAGATACATTTTCAATAATTTAGTTAGGTCAAGGTCAATAACTTATTTTTCTATTTGTAATAGTCAAGCTTTTCTCCAGGAAATGTAGATGTAGAGCACTTTTAAAACTCGTTTGGGCCATGCTGTACTTTGGGATACTAACATTTACCATGACTATATACATTTTTTCACAGTAAGTTTTTAAATTGATTTAATTGGACTGCTGCCCACACATTCTCTGCTGCTCTCCCCAGACCGTTCTTAGTCATCGAATTTTTCTTCACTCAACATATCATAAACATATGAAAAGCAGTTGTATACATCAATGAGAAAAGACATGTGAGAATTTTTTTTGAATTCTTGAGTATAAATATATGCTCTCACTGTTATTGACAGTTATGTACTGCCTACCCCCCAAAAACTACCCATTTTAGTGTTTTTCACATTTGTCTTCTGATTTGATGTCCCTTTTTTCTGTTCTCAGAAGTGGAAGGTGAGTCCCACTATTGTGCGTGTCATCTCTGCTGTGTTTTCCATACTGCTGGGCCTTGTGCTTTTTGTCTTTGTGCCCACACTGGTCTTCCAAAAGGTGGAGAAGTGGAGCCTGTTGGAATCCGCCTACTTCGTAGTCATCACCCTTACCACTGTGGGTTTTGGGGACTATGTTGCAGGTATATTCCATACAGCCAGTTTGGTCTATTACAGAAGTACTTTCATACAATGAGCATGCATCTGGGTCAGTTAAAGCAGTGCAGTGAATGCAGTCTCCCCATTAATGTGTTTTGGATTACAAATGTCACTCTAACTCATCCCAAATGTATTGGACAGTGCTTTGTCACATCAGAGAATGCAGTTCCACAGCTCCAAAGTCCAGCGGCAATATATCCATTCTAAGCCATCA
This sequence comes from Hydrocynus forskahlii, assembly GCA_037974365.1. Lineage (NCBI taxonomy): Eukaryota > Metazoa > Chordata > Actinopteri > Characiformes > Alestidae > Hydrocynus > Hydrocynus forskahlii. Next base: position 9,054,595 of record JBBPCX010000023.1, on the reverse strand, counting down.
TAACTGAGAAACTCTTGACTTTGTAAATGAAATTAACAAGCAGCTGAGACACATTCCACACACAAATACAGTTACATTGACTCTAACTATAGAACAAATGTAGAACAAATCCTCTAGATGCATCTACTTAAACAATAATATATAAAATATACATTTCACATTAAACATTCGCTAAGAGTGACAGTCCCAATCCAGTTTCTCATGTCTCCTGACCCATGGAAGGGGCAGTGATTACAAAATACAAGGGGCAGTGGTTGATATAATCCCAAATTAAATGGTACAAACCTTTAAAAAAAGACATAAGATTTTGCTGGACATTTCCAATATGCCATCCTCAGCTGTGATTTTTTCTTTTCTGTGAGCTGTTATATTATATTATATGAGTTATGGTATTAGGTTAGGGGTAAAGATGAAGAAAATGACCATAATTCCATAAATTCATACCTTTTCTGAATTGTTTTTTTTACCAGGGCTTTTGGTGTGACCATAAAATAGAAATTAAGTACAACAGTTACCATAACTTTTAAATCTTTATTAATGGAGGAAACACATTTATTTGTTCGCTTGTGCAGATACCTTTCTGGTGAATTAGAAGACATTCTGGAAAATTACTCATAACACACCATTTGCAGTATGCTTATAAAAAATCTCAGTTTTGATGGCCTTGTATTTCTAACACATTGTCCTGCAACTCTATTCCAACAAAAACTGGGATACCCCACACCTTTGTGTGAATGCGCAGAATGTGTAGAGCCGAGTAGTGAAGGCAAGGGGTAAAATAGGGTCTATCAATTTTTAAACTATGCCTTCAATACTGTATACATGATTTCCCCAGCTGGTAGCCTAGTGGTTAGGGCATTTGCCCTGCGATCAGGAAGTCATTGGTTCGATTCCCAGGACTGCTAAGGATCTCGGAGGTACCCTTGAGCAAGGTACCGTCCCCACACACTGCTCCCTGGGCGCTGTGTTCCTGGCTGCCCGCTGCTTCACTTGGTGAATGGATAAAATACAGAGAAGAATTTCATGCTGTTCACACTGTGTGCTGTGGTGTGTTCATGTATGACAGAGTTTTCACTTTCACTTCATAAACTGCAGTAACATCTTATATTTAGCACTGTACACTAAATCATATGAGCACAAAATAAATGTAATTTCATGTTAGAATTAGACCACATTGATACTTTTTACAGACAGAAGGTCCATAGAGCCTATAATTGGAGAAAAAACTGATACCAACACCCAAGAAACAGTTTAGTGCTATTTAGTTGAACGAATTACCTTGTTCACCTTTACTTTGTTTAAGTTTGTTGTCAGTTACAGCAGTTCACATTGTTGTGATCAGTAGTGAATCAGTAGTTATTTTAAAAATAACCATAATTAGAAAGTAGTTCTCTAGGAGATCTGACAGAACTATTTGTTTGTTTATAGTAGTTTAGGGATTAATTCAGCACTATTGATTTGATCCTGTTTACTCCCTGCATGATTACTTGCTAATTATAAAACAGTGTTTACCCAAGATGTGTAAAACTGAACACCTGTACTAGCTATGGGTGCACCATAAAGCAGCTGAATTCGCTAGATAAATGTGGTGTATACTTTTGGACATCTAGGGCAAGTTTCCCAAATTTAGATTAAGACTAAAAAGACTCAAAAGAATTTAAAATGGAAATGTTCCACTGATACCGAAATTCAGTTCAAAATTAGGCTTAATCCACGTATGGGATACCAGCACAAAGTCTAAATTTTAAAGGAGTTACTCTGACATTATGTACAGGTAAGGAGGGCTGCTTATACTGTAGGTTTAGTTTAATATATCCCCAGTCATATCTACTAAGACATGACTTACTTCTCTCATATCTGATGATTAAATTATTTATAGTGCTATTGCTACATGTGTTATTTATGTAAACATTCATCGTCCTCTGGAGGAAAATGCAAAAACTGCTGAGTAGACAGTTACAGCTAAAAATGAGTGCCCTGCTCTTAATTCCATAAGCTCTGTGATGCCCTCAGTTACGCCACTTTTAATAATTTTGCTCAGGTGATAGTGGGGCTGAGGGAACAGACCACTGGTACAAACCCCTGGTGTGGTTCTGGATCTTACTCGGCTTGGCTTACTTTGTCTCCATCCTTGCTATGATTGGGAACTGGCTACGGGTCCTGTCTAAAAAGACACGTGCTGAGGTAGGTAGGCTTGAAAGAGTTTTACAGTGGTTTTCAGTCATTACAAAGCTGCCAGTTTATCCACTGTTTCAGAATCACCAACCATATAGGTGCACTTTATAACTACTTTATAACTATTGACTATAGACCATCTGTTGCTGCACCTCTGAAGAGTACAAATTGAATGTTTCCAGTGATGAGTCCAGGAAGTGTACAAAAGCCCAGCAAGGCTGCTCTGCTTCAAACACCTACACCGGTGCAACACACACTTTAACATGTCTGTCACTGCACTGCTGAGAATGGTCCACTACCCAAATAACATGTGTTCAGTGGTGGTCCTATGGTGGTCACTGGTAAAGAGAGCTGAAGGAGGTTGATAAATTGCAGAGGGACAGATGGTCTACAGTCAGTAATGATCCACATTCCTCCTATATAGTATGTGTTTCTGCTAAAATCACAAATCAGTGTAGGTAAAAGGTAGATGCACATAATAAACCAGCAACTCAATGTCTATTGTCATGAACATTTTCTATTGTTTTCCGGTCCATCATGGACTTCCACTTACATCTCATTACTCACTTGTAGGTTATTTTTTCAATGCTTTATTTCTGTTATTGCCTTAATCCTCCCTATTTATGCACTTTTTTCTCTGTTTTTAATTAGCCACCATTGATTTTTTTTGTAGAGGAAAGTAATACATCTTCATCTCTCTTTTCTCAGATGGAAGAGTTGAGAGCACATGCAACTGACTGGACTCAGAACATTCAGAACATGTCCGTTGACTTCCGCATCCCCGGCAAACTGGATGAATCATTCAAGCGGCAGCGGAGGAAGCGGCGCCGAGGCCCCCGCAGCCATGGAGCCAGACACAGCGCCTCAGGCACAGCCCCTGGAGAGGATGGAAGAAGGGAAAAGGGACAGTCCAACAGCCAATCAGGATCCAGGTCCTCTGTCTCATACTCAACATCATCCAATGAGTCAGAAGAATCTGAGACAGGGTCAGAGGAGACCCAGACAGAACAGGTGCCAGATAGAGGAGAAAAGGAAGATGGTATGCTACCTAAAACTGGTACAGACCCCATGCTCTCCCAACCCTTGGATTACTTTGGGGAAAATCTAGCTTTTATTGATGAGTCTTCAGATGCTGTTAGTGGGAAGCTTCATCTGGACCCACTGCTAGACATGCCTGAGGCCAAGGCAGCCGCACTGCACAAGGCCAAGAGGAGACGCCCTAAGAGACAAGCACCAAAGAAGACACCCCTAACTAGCCCCACCAAGCCAGAGCACAAAAAGCCAAATGGAGACATTCTGCCCCCTAATCACCCTCCACCCCCGCCACCAAAGCCCTAACCTGGGAGTGTTTGAATGAAGCCTAAGTGCTCTCCAAAAAGTGCATTACCATGGCTGTCCTCTACAGCAATAGCTGTAAAGGCTCCACTGGTTTGAGACTTAACTTGTAGTGCTGTCAATGAAAAAAATACCTTTGTGTTGGTCTTAGCACAGAAAAGAAAGAAACAAAAGCTTTAGGCTTTTTTTCCTGAAAGAGTGAGATTTTTTTGCAGAATAAAAACACTACAAAACAGCCCAATGACGAGCCACTCAACTTTGCATATAGACTTCCAAGCTAAACTCTTGGCTCCATCTACTGCTTATTCTTGGTGACAGATCAGTGTGAAAAAACCTACAGTACATTTCATGCTGACATAGGTGGCCTTCAATCCACCTGCCTTTATATTCTTATATTGTTTGCACAATTAAATCAATCTGACTGTGCCACATACACATACAAAATACTGTATCGCAGACATAATAATGTGACTTAATTGACCTTTAGTTTAACTCTACACCAAGCTGTCCCTAAAGCTGTTCTAAAAAAATACTGTACAGTCCCTGACAAAAGTCTTGTCGCTTATCCATTTTGTAGAAACACCTGCTATTAACCTGACTTTTAATTAATCAGTTGGTTTCAGAAATAGCTTATATGAAAGCTAAAACCCTCCCTAATGATGTTTAATGCACTAAAATAAATTTTTTTCATTGAAAAAAGATTTAGCATTTAATGAAGACAGAAAGGTCAAATTTTGGCAATTGATTAATTACAAGTCAGGTTAATAGCAGGTGTTTCTACAAAATGGATAAGCGACAAGACTTTTGTCAGGGACTGTACAAGAAAACTATAGATATCAGGGGTTACATTTTAAATGTACATTATGAACTGAATGGGAATGTATATTTGTGTAAAAGGTAGGGATAAAGAGAGAGTGAATAATGGTGTGAATGAATATGGATGAGATGTGGCAGGGCACCCCCAAGATTGTGATTGGGAAACACTGCCATAAACCAATTTTTATAATACTCCAGTGATTGTCAACCTAACCTCTATGTGCTGTACAGTTTGTTCCCATTAACAATGGTTTTACTGTGTTTCCCTGCATTTAGTAAGGGAGCAGAAAACAAAGTCTCAAAACAATTACAGTAGAAGCCAGCTGCTAGTAGTTTTAACATGTGCCCAAGAGTGTTTCAAGTAAAGGTTCTTTTGTTTTGTAATTATGGGTTCTTTCCACATTTTTTACACTTTGTGCTTTTTTGAGTACACTTAAAAACCAAGGTGCCAAAAGTTAATGGTTGTTTGGAGAACCAAAGGCTCTAAAAAGAACCGTCAAAAGGTAAAAAGCTTTTACATTATATAAGATAAGATAAGATAAACCTTTATTATTAGTTTATCTTAGCTTATCTTATATAATGTAAAGGCTTTTGACCAATTTAATGGTTCTTTTTAGAGCCTTTGGTTCTCCAAACAACCATTAACTTTTGGCACCTTGGTTTTTAAAATAAAAGTTGGCAAAGTAATTAGAAACTTGAACTTTCTAATTACTACAAATGTGTATATGGTATTAGGTTTTAATTAGGTTTTTGAGGTACTTTGTTTAATAGTGTACAGATAAATGCACTGAAATATCTTCTGTTCTAGTTAGTGATACGGTAAAAAAAAAAACCTTTATAAAAATGAATTACTTCTCTCTGTAAAGTGGTTTACTAATTCCTTACCACAAAAAATAATCTCATTACTCATTACTTCTGTGTTACTCTGTAAAACATATACACATTTGTACTAATTAGAAAATTCAAGTTTCTAATTGCTTTGACAACTTTTATTTTATAGAAAAAAGCCACACATTTTTTAAACTCATCACTGCCTCAGCTATGAACAAGACATAACCAGTTATAGTCATAGCCAGCTTAGATGAATTTTGAATCTTGGACAAAACTGAAAAATTAATATACATCATGTCTGCCCTCTTTAGGTGATCTGGGGCACGCATCAAAGTGAACAGCCATATAATATATAGATATTATGTTTTAAAGACTTTTATGTTAACTTGTATGAGTAAAGCAACTAATGTAATATTATTATAAGAGTTAAATATGCTATGTTATTTGTCACAGTAAAACGAATGTTCATTACTGTACTGCATCACTGTGTATGGTGTTAAACCCTGTCCTGGTGGTTACCAACTGCATGCAACAGCTGTAGTGGCAAATAGGGTTTCCAGTTGGGTTGGAAAACACTGGAGTATTCCTTTAACCCAGCATACTCAGGGTTGTTCCCTTCTTATCTGGCCACTATGCTCACTAAGTGCTGACCTTATGAAATCAACTTTAAGATTTTTCAGCCCATTTTAAATGACTTGCTGAACTTTCAGCCTGCAGTCAAACTGTGACTTCTGGTTGAAAGAAAAATATCTGTCTGTGTTACATACATTGTGCCTCGTCTTTGCCATTTTTCTTACGCAGCTGTGGACACAGACACACCCTCTCATTAATTCCATTGACCTACTGTTTTTCCACAACTGCTTGTTCAAAAGCATTTGTGTTCGCAGTATGTACTCACTATACTGAGTCTGTTGATCTCACTGTCGTGTTTGATATCTGCTCTCTCTCCAGTCGACACCAAGTGGTTAAGAATGGTAACGGCATTGTCCACACATTCTGTTTACTGAAGGCAGTTCCATAAATGAAGGACTCAACAGTAGGGCACTAGTCTAAAGAACTTGTCAAGAGGAATGCACTCTATCAGTTACAATGAAGCATGGTTTCAAATGAAACAAGATGAGGTTTTCACCTTCAATAATGCATGAAAGTTTTGAAGATATAAGGTTATTCAGGTTATTGGTGTCATTCTTCTGGAAGTTTAAGACTGAAGAATAATTTGTTTTAAACCATAATCCAAATGTCTGCTAGATGTCTTCATTCTCTATAATAAAAACAAAATGGTTTGTTCTAAAAATGCCAGTTTGTGGTTTATAACTCACAGCTCATACATGAATGATCATATTTCAAGTCGTATGTGTGTGTTAGTGTGTTGGGGGGGTGCAACAGCTTTATGTGCTCATAAGCCCTCATTGTGCCCTTTTTGCCAATGGCAGAGCAAAATTAATCTTACTGAATTATGTCATATATTTTCATTCAGTCACACTGAGTTAGCAACAATAATCTTTTTTACCTCATCATAAAATATGTTTTCTTATGTCAGTACTTTCAGTTGGAGAAAAAGTGCTAAAATCAGCTTTCCATTATATAGAAAGTATCAAACTATTGTGCGCTTCGGGTCCCATTTGTTATGTCTCCTCCAGCAGTGTGTGGCTTTGTGCAACAAAAAAAGCTTAATACAGATCAGCAGTATGACAAAAACATGGCTAATTTTTTTAAAATTTCGCATCATTATCCATGTCTGCAAGCACGCTTAAACATTCTAATTGTGTGATACAGAATTATTTAAGTCTTTACTTCAAGATGATCCTAACCCAATACACAATAATATTTACATGCAGGACTATAGATTTAGGACTGAATGACTACAAAAGACAAGCTATCTACTCATTTGGGAAAAACACAGCTGGATGAGTGAGTGTGAATGCATGAGTAAATATGAGTGCAACAGTCAGCTATGCAGTATAGAAAGCAATGGCGTGAGTTTCATTTAAACTTTGTGCGGGCAAACTGCTCATACCACCTGACCCATCAATAAAAATGTTCCATTTTAGTAAACAGAAACATGCAATTTTATCTGTGCCCAGTGGGACATAACTTCTGTAATAAATTCACTGATAACTGAGGACTAATAAGAAAGTAATAATGTATTATTTGTTATAGTGCAGGTTTAAATGACAGTTGGATAAGATGAGCTAAATTTTGCTGGGTAGGTTAGATTTTGAAGAAAATTTTACATTTCTATGTAAAATATTCTATGATTACAAATTAATTCTCATTGTTTTTACCTGCATTGTCCACAGTGATCTGAGCACTTACGTTTACTTGTGTGTTCCCCTTGTCTGTTCACATTCCTTCCCTATTCACAGGAGCACAAAGCCTCACACACTGAAAAACAACGATAATGACCCTAATAAGATGAAATGAAGGCCTGGGGTAAACGCATTACGTGATAGATGGTACGAGATGAGAATGGGGAATCTTGCCACAATCTCATAGTCACGCTTAAGACTAGGCTGTAACTTAAAAAATGACACATTTTCACCAATTACCTGCTATTTTAAGAAACAGTATCCTTCTGAATTACATACAGTAAACTGTTTAAATCAATTAATACGGTTTTGAAATATAATAAAAATAACTATATAATAAATATGACCTGTCTCAGTTTTCTAATTATTGGCACATTCTTTTTTTAATGTTTGACCTTGTGCTCAAGGACACTGGGTGTGACGTCACCACCGTCCGGCGCTATGTCGCTAGGTGGCGCTGCACAGCACAGTTTACAACAGACATTGCGCCTTCTTACTTTTATTACCCACCTATTTATAGCCTGGAATTTATTGATGACTGTGGCAATTTACCGGGGACTATACATTATAATAACACATAACAAGAACAAGCGTCAAATATAATAAAACAAATGAACCAGAGAATCTACTGGATTTACATTTAAATGGAGATTTAAATGTAATAGGGTTTAAAATAGGCTATGTATATTCACATGTTACTGATTCAAGCAATATATACTTAAGTTTTGAGTATTATCACCAGACCATGTGTATCCACCAAAAAATACTTTCTATACACCCCTTTTTAAGACATGAAGTATTTTAGATAGACAGGTACTAGCATTAAATCATACTAACTAAAATTACAGTTGCAATGAAAATATGTGAATCGAAGTAAAGATTTTTCACTGAAGGTAAAAACAAAGTATTAACAGTCCTTTAATAATACCATGGAGTTTGTTTAAATAGGAATAGGCTACTTACAAATTGTTGCTACATGGGTTCTCTCTATTTGCATATGTGTAGCCTATGTTAGGTTTGACAAAATGAATAGATCCTTCTGAAGCCTTTACATGGCTTCCAGTTGGTCACTGCTTACCCATTAGTGTTTGTGTAGCTGCTCCCACCTGTGCTGGGGTCATGACCCTAAGCAGCAATCCAGTACAGTATGACCTTCTGTGGCAAAGTCATAAACTGCTTTTACTCCCCCACTCACATCAGATGAAAGACTAGCACACTGAAATGTTAGATTGACAGTGATGTTTGTCTCTGTTAAACCCTGATAAACAGAATGAAATAAGGATGATATATTGAACATTTGTGGCACTCCAGTTTACATGTTTACCCTCTTAACCAAAAAACAGTTAATTAGCCAAGACATTTTTGGTGTCCCAGGCTTACCTCGTTTAGTTTTGCACTGGAGGCTTTTGAGCTGTGAGGCTAATGTAGCTAACAAACAAATAAGAGCAAGGCTCAGTTTTGGGTTGTAGACTTACATTGCATCATCCAGTTCTATTAGTCTTGGAGGCATACAGCAAAACTTAACAGACATTGGACATGGTTTGGGTGGTCAGGTTCAACTCGGAATAAAACACACACACACACACACACCC
>JBBPCX010000023.1:9032844-9043279 GCA_037974365.1 Hydrocynus forskahlii | reverse complement strand
TTAACCAAGAAACAGTTAGCCAAGACATTTTTTGTGCCATAGGCTTGCCTTGTTTAGTTTTGCACTGGAGCTGTGAGGCTAATGTAGCTAACAAACAAATAAGAGCTAGTTTTGGGTTTTAGACATTGCATCAGCCTGTTTTATCAGTCTATGAGGCATACTGCAAAACTTAACAGACACTGGACATGGTTTGGGTGTTCTGGTGCAACTGGGAATAAAAGAGGAAATCTGTTTTGCACACACACACACATAATATATATGGGCTGTAATGCGTTGTGTGCTCTATGTCCTTGAATTCAAGGTCGCTTGTAGATTCCCAATGACTGAGAGCACTAGCGCTCCCTGCTCCATATTAATCTCCTTTATGTCTGGGTAGAGGTGCATTTTTATGCTCTCATCAGGGCTGTTGGGGGAGGTTTAATTACTTGGGCTCTGCTGTAGACGGTCTGCTTCAGCCATCAGATGTCCCTTCTTAGAGATTCGATCGTGGTGTGTGTTTCTCAGAGACAATGGTCTGCTGAGCTTCCTAAAACGGTTCACACTGTGGGCCGCTTTCTGAACGGTCCTTTCTTTTTTTCTTTTCTTGTCTCTACCTTCCCTTCTATTAGTTTCTTTTCTTGTCTATATCTTTTCATTCTTTTTGTTTCTTCTCTCCTCTTCCCTGCTCTGGCCCTGCGCCCGGAACTTTTTCCTCTGCACCAGCTGACTCAGAGCCGGCCGGGCCCAGTGTCACAAGACCGAGCAGAGTCTGCGTATGAGAACTTTTTTCCATGCCATCTAAAGCGATGTGTGGAGGGCGGCCAGAGGGCTAGAAACGCTTCTCTGACCATACACTACAACATTAGGACCTCTTCTTGTGTTTACTGTCCAGAGCGAGTTGCAGTGGTGCTCGTAAAAACGAGTCGAGAGTGTGGCAGTCCAGAAAGTCAGCCTTGCTCAAGTCAGAGGAGCCCAGCTCCTCTGAAGCTCCTGATCTGGCAGAGGCGGCTTGCTGTGGTAAACTGATCTGCAAGCAAAGGCCACCCGAATTCGTCTGTCACGAATCGTGACTAGCCATTTAATAACGATGATTAAAAAGTGCTTTAACGAAAGCCTGTCCGGGCCTGTTGGGCCACCAGAGCTTCCTCCTTTTGATTTAGACCCCGAAAATAGTAGCAGGCTCGTCACAACCAATTTCCACGAGGAGCTGCATAGGGACACATCAAACGCGTTCGCTCAGTCGTGAAGCAGGACGGACATTACAGTAGAAAGATGACGTCAAAAGGAGGCGGGGCTGAAAATTGTCTGTTTTTTCTCCAGCCGTATTCAGGCCTACTGCACTGCGATTGGTTAATCTTTCCTTCCACTTCGCCTCTCAGAGACAGAATTGTCCAATGAGAGCCAAGCGCCTTTAGTCAATGACGTGGAGGAGGCGAGATCTACCTGAAAACGGGTGGAGAACCAGGGGGTCTGAGAAGGACGTAACGGAGAAAGAAAGGAAAAAGGGAGGAGGAGAGGGAGGGGAAAGACGAGTGGACAGGCTGTACGTAACCACGATCTCACTCGTAGCAGCGGAAGACGAGATTCAAGCTTCCAGTGGCAACAGAAACGGTAGAGAAAGGACCTAAATTAGCAGAAACACACGGATTAAAATCCGTCGCCCGGACGCCCGTCCGTTGCTAAGACGCTGAGGGTCCTGCCGGATCGGTCCGAGCAGGCTGGTGTCGAGGTGTTTGCAAGCCGGTTTTAGGATAAAGTTGCGTATTTCCCCCGCTAGCCTACAGTAGTCCTGTTGAAGATCGCTAGCACACTGTAGTCCTGCTCTGTTCACCGGTCCAGGGGGCTGTAACGGTTCACGACTCGTGACATCCGCAGCGGCACGGTCACACACACCGGACTGACTTTTTTCCTCTGGTTTCTCTCAGTCGTGGACTCAGTGGTCACAGTAGCTCCTCATCTGGCAGACTGTCTCCTGTAGCGTGTCCACCAACGCTGGTGAGTGAGAGATGCTAAACAATGCTGCTTTAGCAAAGTCTTTACCTAGTGTATACATACAGTCTTTGCTGTGTGTGAGAGCGAGAGAGTGGGGGTAATTAACATTTGCATTCTTATGATTCGATAATCAGGAAATGTTGATGGCATCCAGTCCATTAGGAACAAATGATTTGTAAGTACGTGTTAACTAACTTTCTTCTGTAAATTGGATAACATGTGCTTTAACAGCCTGGTCGCTTAAACAACCCCCTCACCACCAGCTCATACCACTAAGCTTTGATTCATGAATGCTTAAGCTTCAGTCTGTGAAGTTAAGACCCAGCAGCATAACAACAGCCCCATAACACATAGGCTAAAGTGTGAGAGCACTTAGCGCACACTCATTAAAGCAGGGAGGAAAGTCCGCAGTAGGCCAGCAGTTTGCTGATGCCTGACCTTCATCGTGTTGTCCTAATCCTGGTCCATAACATTGTGTGAGTGACTTGAGTTTTTTTTACAACTACATCAGTCATGTCGCATTTCCTATTGGCCTTTGGTTGCAGTCCGAAAATAAACCACCACACGTCAGATCATCAGAGGCTACTCTTCGTTCAACTGTTCAAAGCTGTTGTAATCACGGACTAACTTCTTTGAAACATTTATTTCTATTTCTCTGGTGGGTGCTTGGCTCAGGCCTTTCTGTGGCACTCTGATTCAGTTACCAGCTCACTTTCACAGCCCCTAAAGTCCACTTTTACCCTTAACATCTTATTGTTACTCTTCTTTTTTGGTCAGAGGCCAGCATAATGTTCAGCTTTTCAAACAGACAAACTTGTCTCACTGTTTCGTCCGTAAGAGATTTACAGCTAGATTCTTATTGGTCAGTCTGGGTTTATGAGATGTGGAGAGGTCAGAGTAAGCTCAAAAGTTTTCATGCTGCCCACTTTTGTCCCATGCTTCTATATAGTGTATTTAAGTGCTCCTCCTCTATAGTCATACTTTGTGATATTTAGGTGTATATTTCTTGCTAAAACTTCAGCTCTGAACTACTGGTTCAGATCCAGTAAGTGCAGGCCACTGTGCTCCCTGCAGGACTGGAACTGAGATGGGAATCCCTGCTCCTAAGAAATCGTAATCCCGTTTTACAAATTAACCTTTCACCAGTCAGGGCTCACTTGACAAGGTCACCTTTTGAAGTCCGCGCTGGCAGTCTTTGCTGTGTGCTCACGTTGCATGTGCGCTGTAGTCAAAATGCAGAGGCTAATAAACTCCACTTATCTTTTGTTTCTCTGCTGTTTCACACACTGGGCTTCAGATAACACAATCAGTCTATCACTAGGCCACCGTACCTTCGCTTCCTGCGTGGCATATTCTGACAAAGGTTTTGTTTTGTCTTTCTTTTTTTCATCTTAAAACCAGAGGCCCAAACATAGTAGTTACTACTGTCATGTTGGTTGTTAAAATATTTAGGTTAATGGTCAGTAAAGGAATAAATGGGCACAGTATAGTTTTCATCTTGTTTTGTGAAACATTATTTCTGAGCAGTTTATTAATCCTCCTGTTATTTATTACTTTTATAACCATTTCTTGAGTAAACTGTTTTACACAAACATACCACTTTCAAATTACTTTTGCCATTCATATTACTTCATAATAACAAAAGTAAAAAACAATTAAAATTCAACAATAAAAATGTGCAGAGACAACTTTCACAGGTCTAACCAGTCATCGCGTTTGCATCTCTGTATATCTCTATATAGATCTCTCAGCTGGTTGATACTCTTAATCAGCAAAGTTAAATACTTTAGGCCTACCTGCTTAACTTACTTCATTTTCATATTGCTTACAGGTCTTGTGAGCTGTCCTTCCATTTAACCATACTGCCTGATTTGGTAAAACTGAAGATGGAGTTAAATGTGGAAAAAAAGCAGATAAAACACATGAAATAACAAATATATGAATATGTGAAAGAATTATTTTATTGTTCATATTAGTCTCCCTTCCTTATTATTCTCCAAGTGCTCTCTGTGTATCTCCTTAAGCCTGGTAAATTATCACCTAGGTGAAATGGCACATTTCTCCATGCAGTAGAGTTACTGCCTCTGTCCTTCAAGCCCTCATGTGACTTTGACCTTTGGAATGTGTCATAGAAGGGGGGGCTATTGTGTGCAGAAACAGAGTGCAAGAGTATGTCGCTGCAACGCATGCAAAAAGTGTGTAAATGACAGTGAGCGAAAGCAGCAAAGTTTTGCCTATGTGAAAGATATTTTCACAATCTCTCAGCATTTTCTGCCTAATGGTTTTGATGGGAAAGGCACAGGGACCGACAGGCAGCCTATTAATGGCTGAAAATCAGACTGCCACTGATTCTGCCCTGCACGAAGAGGAGCACATATTCTTAAATGTGGTCAACATAGTAATATATATAGATTACTTTTTCAGACATTTAAGTTTGCAGTGATTTGTCTTACAGGATTCCTGATGGCCAGACTGAACTGACCCATTGCCACATATCTGAAATCAAAAGAAAGTGAGAGAAGTTGTAAGAGAGGTTGAAATCAAAAGTTAAAAGGTAAGCGATCTCTTCAACTACAAACCACAACAGTGTTTAGGAGTGGGTCATGTGTGGCAAAGTGTACTGAGTACAGAGCATGGGAGCTGCATTGTTTTGGGTTCTTCTTGCGAGCTTTGTAACCTTAGAGTGAGGAGTTTGACGCCGGCAGCCCTATTGTTTTGTCTGTCTGAATAAAGTTCTGTCTAGAGCTGCTGATAACTGTTCTTCTAGAGACCCTTTAGCCCTTGAATAAACGTAACATATTTAATGAAACTGCCAAACCGGTTCTGCTTCTCTCCTTCCTCCTGAAGACGACCAATGACTGACGACACGTTTTAGAGTCCATGTGGGGGAAAAGTGAAGTTCAAAAATGCACCTCAGCCAGACCACTGAGGTCGGGCAGCTCAAGGCCAGCAGTTCCTAAAATCGGGTAACTTTTCGCTGCTTGAGAAATTAATACTGTGAGGGAGTCAACGGGACGGTGGGAGTGAGTAAACTGAGCTTAGCCCCTCAGCCAGGGCACAGAAGTGAGTTAGCGACCATGGTGTGCTAAGCTAACTAAGCTAGTGCGAGTGAGACTTGGGAGTTAGCTAGCAAGCTAGTTAGCGTTTCTGGCTGTTTTCACCAACCTGACTTCACCAAACGGGATGAACAGAACAAATCCTGTTTTTGCATATTCAAAACGTATGAAGGCTAACGTGAACGGAATTGTATTGGTAAGGTACTGCTTTCGGCTGGACCAAGACACCGTGCTAGCTAACACGAAAGGGAGCAAGTCAACCACTCTGAAATTCTTAGCAAAAACTCACACGTCTGTGAGTTTTGGCTAAGAAATCCTGAAGATAGGCTTTGATCACTTGTAAGTGGAAGTGACACCTCTGGGGGACTCGCTTGAACTCTCTAGTCAGCTAATTGAACCTGCTGAACTGTCGAATTTTTCCTCTCTGACTTTTATTTCTGTTGAGATTTTTGCCACATGGATCAGTCGAATGTGTGTCTGCGGTGAAAGGTTAACATCATAGACATGTAGCGTCGTGTTCAACATTTCCCCTGCTCCGATCACATTTTCATACTCCTGTCATGTTAAAGTGAGACAAAAAGGTCTAACGTTAAAGTAATGTAGAACCGTTTGCCTCCTTTGTTATTCTAGTGGCGTTGTCTTATAGTAACGTAATACTTGTGTAATAAAGTGAAATACTTGTGTGGTGCCCTTTATTAATCTGTAGTAAATGTCTGGATTTCCAGTAAAATTGTTAAAGTCTTGTTAAGGTTGGGGTATGAAGGGACACTGGTTAGGGTGTGATGTCAAAGTTCACAAGTTGTGCAAGTGGTGGAGCACAGATTGTAGGCCAGAGTGTTTGGCCGACTCGAGGCATTGGACCATGGTAACACTGTACGCTGCCTAGGGTTACACCATTTCACTGAAGATCAGGGAAGGTGGGGACTTGTTCTCCATTAGAACTATCTGTCCCCTCCCCCTCTCTGCCCATCAGTTTTTCTGCTTTACATTCCTCGAGAGTTCGGTGATCTTCATATATCAGTGATGTGGAGAGCTCCTTGAGGGTAGCGTTTTGGCTGCTGGCTTTAGCATACATAGCAAAATGAATGGTGAATAGACAGTAACTGTACATTACTGGAACTATATTAGAGAAAGCAGACATACTTTCGGATGTGGCTGATATGGTTTATCATGGCAGGAGGACATAATTAGGAAGAACATCTGAATCAGCAAATGTGACGTTTAATATCTTGCCTTTGGATTGATACCATGCCTACCTTTTGAAATAGATTGCAGCTTGGAGTGTCCATGGACTGCCAGTCCAGTAAATTTCATCTGGTCATACAGTCAGGAGCAACCCATGCTCCATATTCACTTATTTTCTCAGTCAGGTTTCTGAGATTACCTCTTACTTCTTTTTATATACACAGTATCATCTGCCGTTGATGCTTGAGACTGGTTCATCACAGATTATTCTGCACCTACAAGTAATTAGGTCTAGCTCTATAATGGCAAATCAAGTAGTTTGTGGATGATGTTCCCAAAACATAACAAACCTCATGAAAAGCAGACATGCAGACTAATGTGACACCGAACTGTGTCCAAATTTCCAAATTTCTGAGCTGTAAGATTAGAGTGTAATTTTTATAGTACAAATAGTTATGTTAATAAAGCATGCCATTAAAAATACTGCTACCATGTAATATTCTTTTTTTATAATGACACGTGTTAGAAAAAAATTATTGTAAATGTTATTACTTGCAATTATTTTATTGTATTTTGTTATTATTTAATAAAAACAGTAGGCCAAAAGAGACTATTGCTATTATTGCTTTATTAAAATGCGTGTCAGACCCTCAAGCAAAAGCCTCAAATGGATGTGCTATTTTCAGTATGTGCATGCCAAAGCAAGTGATATTGGTTTAGTGCTTGAATGCCTTTAATGGATAATAGTGGAGCTAATGATATGTATTACTCCAGATCAGTAGGGGTGGTCGTCCTTTGCCTTTTGTGGACTTTTTAAAGTATGAATATAGGCACCCAATAACAGTGCCATACAGAAGTCTGAACATCTACCACTCCCCATTTAGTAAGGCTCCACTTGTTGCTGTTATCAAAGATGTACTCCCTGTTTATCAGTTGTAACATGTCTTGGCAATATAGTGTTTAGTAATGTATTTGCCTGACTAAAAAGTGTCTCTGAGGGAAGAAGAGCTGTGGGTCTGGTAGAGTGAGTAGGAGACTGCCTGTCTCTGCCTGTTTTTTCCTTCTAGAGGTATAATTAGAGGATTGTCCCTCCTCTCCCCGGGATTAATGACCCTAATCTGGTGTGGGCGGAGGCCAAGGTGCTCGGATTATGGGACAACTTCAGTCTGAATTCAGTATGTTTTGTACACATGCAGATTCCAGTTATAAATGCGCTGGTGAACTGTAGTATGGTAATTGCTGTGTAAGCTGTAGTATGCACACAGGTTTAGGTCTTCTCAGCATGAACTGCACTGTGCTGTACTTCTTTAGATTTGAACCCTAATGCTTAATACGTAATGGCTATTAAAAATGAGTTTTGAGATTTGAAAGTGAATGGTAAGTCTGTTGTTTGAAGCAGCTAACCTTTCTGCCTAGTAAACATACTTGTAGTCATTCTTTATTGCATACTCTTCTATAATTTTTTTTGTAGCGGTATTTAAAAGTAAAATAAAGCTCCAACTGCTTGCCACAGCCTCACTTCTTCCACTCTTCTTTCTTTCTCTCCCTCCACAGATATCATGTCTTCCAGAGAGCGGCGTTCTGATTTGCACATAAAGGCAGAGCCCAGCAGTCCAGAGGGTGGGGGTGGTGGAGGCAGGACCAGTCCAGGAGGTGCCTCCTCAGACTCTTCGCAGAGCGGTGGAGGTGGTGCTCGGGGGGACGCCGGTGGACATTACTCCTCACCCACATACAGCCCGGCGCTCCGCTGCCACTTCAAGGAGGATGGGGCGGATGCAGCAGATGAAGGCTCCACCGGCAGTGGGGGCGGCCGCTGCAAATATGCACTCAGCACACTCCCCAAGAGGTTGTGTCTGGTGTGTGGAGACGTGGCTTCGGGCTACCACTATGGTGTGGCCTCCTGTGAAGCCTGCAAGGCTTTCTTTAAGAGAACCATCCAGGGTGAGTACACCTATCAGTCATAGGTGCAGTTTAGTCTAGAAGCCAGTTAGAATGTTATTTACCAAGGCCATCCCTAACTGAGGACCATTCATGGTTGAGACTTGATTTTTGCTTTATAGTTGGCTCAGCAATCTTCCGTGCCCTTTTTTACTCTGTTCTATAAAACAGAATTGTGCTTAAATATTTACAGTGACACATTACCTAGATGATTTGTACTTTCATCGGCAAAGGTATCTACAGTTTTAACCGTAATAAAGATAATGGGGACATATTACGCAAAACTCACTTTTTGCATCCTTTTGTATTTCCAGTTGGGTCTCTACTGCTCCTACAAACACTCCAAGTGAAAAAAAAAAATCCATCCGTTTTCTGAGAATCAATTGAAAGATTTTGGTGTTGGAATTATATAATAAGGAATAGAATAAGGAAATTTGCATCGAGCCATCCCTCATCTGTCGAGCCCCCACCCACTAGATTAGTTGAAGATCCGCCATTTTTGTATGCTGGTTTTACGAGCATGCATAAGACACCGAGCGCTATATCTACAGGCAAAGGCAAGTCACACATGAAGTGTTGTGTTGTTGGATGCAAAGAATAACACAAATCAGAATAAATAGCCATTTTCACGTGTGGTAAACGCGCAGCGTAAGCATGGGATGGGCGGGGCGTGGCCAGCAACAGCTTATTTGCTAAAAGTGACAGAGCCCTTAAATGGCTCATTTTGAAAGGGCCTGAAACTGTCAAGAATAAAGCTGGTGAGATGTCTTTATGTGAGAGTGATTTTGTGCAAAGAACTTCATGAACATGTTTTGTATAGCCCATACACCTATTATAACTAACGTGAGTTTTGTCCCCTTTAATTAAAGAAATAAATAAACCAATACATGCATTTACTTAACTGACCAAATAGTCGACAAGAAAGTGATACAACTGATTAACTGACTTGTCAACTTAGTGTGGACAACCCTACTATTTACTGATTTATGACAAGTTTATCCATGAGCTGGACAATGTTGAGTCCTTGACCTCTTATGTGTATATTCATCCTCTTCCCCTCCACCTCCCATTCTTTTCTCAGGCAACATTGAATACAGCTGTCCAGCATCCAATGTGTGTGAAATTACCAAGAGGCGTAGGAAGGCCTGCCAGGCGTGCCGCTTCACAAAGTGCCTCAAAGTGGGCATGCTCAAGGAAGGTTAGTGAACAGTACTGTGCCTTCTTGTCAAGTAGCTGCTTATATGTTGACTAATATATGTGTGACAGGCACACAGCGGTATAGTATTCACATTAAGCGGTTGTACGTTGCGAAGCTAAATTCTGCCTTCAGGTTTGCTGTGACATGCAAACAGCCGTGACATGCTGTGTTTGCAGGTGTCCGTCTGGACCGAGTGAGAGGGGGAAGGCAGAAGTACAAGAGACGGCCAGATACAGAGAACGCCACGTATCAGAGTGCCCCAATACCGATAAAGAAAGAGGGAGAGAGAGGTAAAACATCACAGGAACAACAAATATTAATATTAACATAGTTTTTATGTTAAAGATAAAGACCAGTGAAAATGTTTTTTCCATACTGCCCCTTATACTGTCCTTGAATTACGACACAGATCTGTTCCTGTAACCCAAGTCGAAAAACACACTAGCCTAAGTCACCTACCTATCCTAACACAGTTGGAAAAGCATAATCTGTAACATAAAAACACAACTAAGCCACAGAAAAAGAAAAATGGCAGAAATATACTGTACTTGTACACTGTACCGTAGCAACAAAAAATGATAAAAAAATTGTAAAAACACTTGCACTTTTAACAGTCCAAAATGGCATAGGCAAGCGTCCTGGAGGACACCAACTCCCTCACTCATGTGCCATGTTACTGCGTATTCTGCATATACTGTGTATACTGTGTATTCTACTGCATGCAACCAAACTAGGCCTGCAGCTATCTAATATTTTTGGAATCAAGTATTCTGTTGATTTTTTTCATCGATTAATCGAGTAATTGGATAAATCATACTTTTTTGTGTTATGCAACATGAAAGGCCTCTTAAAATGAGCAAGTTATTTTCTGTTATTCCTCACATAAAAGGTTTTTATTCAAATTCAACACTTAAAAACCTTTGGCTTATTGGCTTCAGAACTAAGTCCATTTAATGAACTGTGAAATTTACCCTTAGTTTTATCTTAATAAAAGTTTTATCTTAATAAAAAAAGGAAAAAGGGGTTTACCCCCTGTAAAAGCCTGTCTGAGAATAAAGAATGAATAACAAAAATTATAAAGGTACAA
>JBBPCX010000023.1:8995481-9032615 GCA_037974365.1 Hydrocynus forskahlii | reverse complement strand
TTACATCTCAAAACACACCGTCCCCATACATAAGTTAGTTATATGCACTGTTGTGGTGGGCCATGTTCGTTTTACCATGTATACACTGCACTACGTTATCCAGCTTACGCAGTGTAAAATGGTCCCACATTCTAGACACTTCCCGTCTTTTACGCACACTGGGAACTTCATTTTCCGCCATTTCCATAGAGAGCAAAATAAATGCGCGTCAGTTACAACAGTCGGTGTGAAACACAGCGGGAGTGATACGATAGCAGAGGCATTTTAGATAGATGGACTTTGGTAACATTAATTAAACGAATCCTTGAGGCAAAGAATTTGAATCGTTTCAGCCCTAAACCAAACTACTTATGGGAGTGAGCATTGTAATCTCGAAACGTCATATGTTGAGACTGTTGTAACCCAAGTACCTCCTGTATGCTGCATAACTAAAAAAAGTAGTCACAGATATTTTTTTACCGATATTTGATATCAGTTAATAATAGTTCCATATGTGTCGTGTGGATTACAGGCTCTCCTAGCATCATTGTGTCCCACCTGCTGGTGGCGGAGCCGGAGAAGTTGTTTGCCATGCCAGACCCTCTTCAGCCAGACACAGCCCAGCGTACCCTCACCACCCTGTGTGACCTGGCTGACCGCGAGCTTGTTGTCATCATCGGCTGGGCCAAGCACGTCCCAGGTAAAACGAGAGTTGGAGTGATGGCATGAGAAATACATTGAGGGGGGGTGCAGGGAGGTGGCTTGCGAAGGTGCTGATAACCAGGCAGTGACTCCTGAAGTCTTTAAAAGGACAGCTGGGAAAAGTAGTGAAGAACTTGTCAGCCCTTGCCTTTTGATGACCTTCTCCTTTCCGTACCATTGAGAGAAGCAGAAAAAATGCTGAGTAATCATATACTTCAGCGTGGAGGAACAGGTTCTGGAGACGAGAGGGCTTATAATTTAGAGGAGAGCTGGAAGTGGAGAGAGAGAGAGAGAGACACAGTTAGAACGTGGGAGGTTTTTACATCTAATTGCCGTCCAGGGCCAGAGTGAGGTTTCAAATGACTTGTTCCTGCGAAGCACAACTCAATGACTTTTGTCAGTTCTAGGCTATTTTATAGTTCTAGGCTATTTTTATGCACATCTGCCTTAAAGGTTCCCAGTGTGGTACAAACTTGTGAACATTAGTGAGATTTTGTAGGTTTTGGAGTGTAGCTATCATGATGATGGTTATGTCCAGTTGTTTCATTTTTGAAAGGAAAACGAAAAATAGGATAGATGTTAAATTAGCAGTTTGACTGCATTGGGGCAATAAAGATCTCCCACCTCTTTCCCCCCCTTCTCTCTCTCCTTCCCTCTCTCTCCATCTCCCTCTCCCCATCCCTCTACCATGCAGGTTTCCTCTCTCTCTCCCTAGCTGACCAGATGTCAGTACTGCAGTCTGTGTGGCTTGAGGTGCTGGTGCTTGGAGTGGCGTACCGTTCTCTGGGCTGTGAGGACGAGGTAGTGTTTGCAGAGGACTTTGTGCTGGATGAGGAGATGTCGCGTGTGGCAGGCCTGACTGAGCTCAACGCTGCCATCTGTCAGCTGGCTCGGCGCTTTAGGGCATTGCAGCTGGACCGTGAGGAATTTGTCATGCTGAAGGCCATTGCTCTCACCAATTCAGGTGAGCAACTTTAAGGCTTGAAATTAATCTCAGATTCTGCATGACTGCAGTGTTGATGGTGTAGTACATTCACAATTACTAACTTGATTCTCATTGAATGTTAACCTTGGAGTTCATCACATATGACAGGGCAGAAAAAGGACTGAACAAGTGTTGTCATAATACCAGAATATTTAACTCTGATTCTGTTACCAAATGTCACAGTGCTTGGTACTGAAACCATACTGAGGTGGAAAATTACAATTCTTGAAATTCTCATTTTTTCAGTCATTGCAAAACCAAAACTAAAACATGTTAAATTAATAAAATCTGGAATTAAATGTTTAAAATATGGCCATATTCAGCTTCTAAAGGGAAGAGTAACAGGGAGGTGAAAACATCCAACACTGTTTTTATTAAAAAATATTTTTAAAAACTGATGTTGATTGTAAAGGCATGAGCTTCACCTAGAGGTGGGACACAGTTTCAACATACTCAGTGTAGTCTAAAAATAAGTCAAAAGTTAAATTATTTAAATATTGTCATACTTAAGTAATGAAAAAGCATTAGACTTTTGGTAAATCATGTAGTTCTGTCAAAGATTAAAAGTATCAGCCATTCTGTATCATGAATCACACACTAAGGTTGTTTTGTAAATGTGTTTTATAAAACCACTCATTACCTATTTCGCCATCAGCTGGTAGAGTATGAGTGTGAGAGCCCCAGGGCAGTGTTGATTACTGTAAACACTCATCTCAATCTCTAGCACTGCTTAGCCCAGTGTATTTGTTATGCAAATATTGGAAGTCACATGTGATTGCTTTTGATATAGTTCAGTTCATGATCTCTCACAGTTGTGTGTGTGCGTGCACAAAAGCAACTTTGAACAAAATAAGGTAGAATTTTTGGGTTGGGATCCCCCTTTTCCACGCACACACAGATTTAGATTTATAGTCTTGTGGCTTGACTCCAGTAAAAAAATAATTAAAAACAGTAAGTGATGTCACAAATACATCACTGAATATTCTGCACAAGATGAAGCCATTAGCACACATGTTGCTTTTGTGTGCATCACTGAAAGGGAGAAATTCTACACCAGCAGGATTTTATTGATGGTTGTGTGTTGTTTGAACAGTTTAATACACAACTAATATCCCACATTTATCCCACAATTCAAGTTGGATCATTTTGAATATCTTTCACAAGTTTTAGATGATTTAAATGTCTTCATATAGCACATGTCTAAGTTGTACATGTTCACATGGAGCTGATTTAAATATAATTAAACCCTGTGTGGGAAGTGAACACCACTAGTTATTTTTCAGCAAAGTGCATTAGTTTTTTTTTTTTACTTGGTTAGTAGTCACAACAGTGTCTAGATTACTTGCTTATTCATATAATCGATAAAAATAGACAAAAAAGGAACTGCAAACAGTACAAAATGAAAATGACAAATACTCTTGCATATTCCAGTTTTCAGCCTTCTTCAGTTTTCTTGTCTTTCTTCTTTTCTGTTTTTTCCTCTCAGACTCAGAATTGATATCTCTGAAAGCTGAATGTGAATGGTACAGGGCACTGAACAGTGTAAATTACATTTGCAAGACAAGTATATTTTATGTTGCTTTATCTTGCTTTGTTGGTTTGTAATTAGAATTTTTAAAAAGGGGGAAAAGAACAGATGTTGGCTCATTTTTGTTTAATTAGTGATGAGCAGTGCTGTAGTTTGACTACCTTGGTACAATAAAGATAAAAAATCCCTCTCTCTCTGTCTCCCTCTCACTCTTTTTCAAAGATTCTGTCTACATTGAGGACATAGAGGCTGTCCAGAAACTGCGAGATCTTCTTCACCAGGCTCTGTTGGAGCTTGAGGTTCAGCAGCGTCCAGATGACCCACAGCGGGCCGGGCGCCTCCTCCTCACTCTGCCTCTCCTTCGACAGACAGCCAACCGCGCCCTCACCACCTTCTACAGCATCAAAACCCGTGGTGGAGTTCCCATGCACAAACTGTTCTTGGAGATGCTGGAGGCTATGATGGACTCTCCCTAGTGAGGAACAAGAGAGAGGGAAAGACTCCACAGTAGAAGGCATGACTAGTCATTTTTAAAGATGAAGATTTTTTGTTGTTAAAGGAAAGTGCAAGGGCTGAAGACTAAAAGAGGGATGTTTCTTTTTATGGAAGAGCCATCAGAAGTCTCTTCAAAAACGATTGATGTGAAATATTGGCATAATTTACATAATTTGAGGTACTTATACTTTGTCAGCTATGGGTGTTGTTTGATACTAGCTTGAGGTACATAGTGGGATCATTTCTGCTCTGAAAAGAATCTCAGTTAAGTCGGAGGAAGCGGTCAGCATGTTAATAATTACGCTTATCATGCAAATTCCTTCAGATTTTATATAGGACCTTCCATCACTGTTACCTTTGGGGCAAGGATGTGTTAAAGTTGTGCTAATTATGAAGGAAATTGCAGCCTCTTTCTTATGTTTATGATAGTATGGCTGATTGGTCATGAGTAGCTCCCCGTGCTGGAACAATAACTAAGCCATAGAACTGAAAATACAGTCATCATTGCAGGCAACCATGTAAGAAGAGCCATGTTAAATCTACATCCATTCCCACTTTCCTTTCTCTTCTGCGTGTTGGCAGATTAGGGCGCAGTGGTTTTGACATACTCTGTGATACATGTAAGTGCTATCTTAATTCACCCAGCAGCATTACTTTGTGGTTTGAAATATGCAAGACATGTAAAGGAATATTAACACCTGTAGAGTGAATGGTGACTGTATGTAGACAGAGAAGTGTTACTTAAAATGTACTTTTAGCTGCAACAAACATTTGAAGTGGTTAACACTGAATGCACTGGCACGTGCGACACTACCAGAAATATCGTATGTGTTATAACATGCAATATATTTTAAAGCAATATATATGATTTCTCTCAGCAAAGTGCAACAAGTTATATGTTTGTGTCTACATCGGGGGCATCACTGACTTGGCTCACTTAAGCCTTTTGTTCAGTTGAAACTGAATGGTTGCACAGCAAAGGCAAGGGTTACACAAAGGGAACGCTATCAAATAGAACACAGTTTTTAGAGTGCAGATTAATGCACGCTCTTCAAAATTTTTGAATTTGTTCCATAGATTAACCTCCCAAACTTTGTATGTGTGCAAGTGTGTTTCGGGCACTGCTATGTGTGCTGTATCAGAGTTAAATGATGATGGTGCATTTAGATCAGGGTAAAAAAAGAGCAACCTCAGCCCCTGTGGGCCAGCTGGCTAGGTACTTTGAGCCTGCTGCTGGGGAGAGAGATTTTCTTCTTCTTTTTTTTCTGTAATTCACTTGAAATGACTGAGCAAGAACTTATTGCAGAAGCTCAAAGTTAGACTTGATGTTCTTTAGGTGACCAATGTCATATTATGTTGGCTATCAGTGCAGGAGACAGCATTGAGACTGCTCGTACCTATGAGCTAATGCTGTTCGAATCGTTCTACAAAAACACAAGCTACAACTCTGCATCCTGAACCCACCGGAGAGATTTGAAAAGGAATGGGACACGAATGGGAATGGGAAAGATTCGGGACACAATGAACATGAACCCTCACCACAGATGTGGGCGCTGCAGATGGTCATCATTGGTCAGCTCGAGCCAGGAGGGCATGTGCTGTGTGACCAAACTGCTAGCCTCATTGGCTGAGAGCAACATTTGATACAACATGAAGAGCCTCAGAATACATGGTCAAATACGAGCCCTCTCAGCCCGAGACCATTAAAAAATATATATTAGTTTTTGGTTGGTTTTACTGCTGTTTTAGAGCTGATTTTAGATTGTTTGCAGACATTTGTCTTATATGCAATCATGTTCAGAGCCCTACAACTCTGCTACCTGTTTTATTTATTGTTTGCATTTTAAAACTCAAGAGGAGCAAGAAAAGCCAATCGCCGTCCAGGCCAAGGTAGAATAAATAATAAAACTGAACCACTGATCGACAGTTCTCAGACCTCTGTGAGATTAGTGTGTCTTCAGGGTGCTTTTCACTGTATGTTTGTAGTAATGGTTGTATGTGATCATCAAGAATGGTACAAATTAAGCTTAGTACAGGTATAAAAGAAGTGGCATCCTGTACACAGACATTTGTAATTCTGGGCGGCAACTTTCATGACAAAATCCCTATTAATATAACCCATGTCAAAGTCAGCAGTAAGCTTAATTGTGTTCTGAGAATAACCATCCTGTGGGAAATAGGTGCTTGACCTTTTAATCCTCTAACATGAGCTGCTTTTCTCGTATGTGGTTTATGTTTTGGCTGACATGAACATAGAATCTCCATATAATGTTACACATGGCCTCAGGTTTAGTACTGAAATAAAGCAATCTATTTAGTTGAATCTTGTTAAAGATTGTCTTTCTGTTGGATTTTCTTTTTCTTTTTCCTCTTCGTATTTTTTAACAAAGCTTCTCAGTTGTTCATGAATACTAACTAAACTAAATATAAATGAAAGCCAGGGAAAAGTTTATTTAATGTCTTCTGGTATGAGCTAATAATAATAATAATAATTGTGCAGATGTCAGGCCCTCAGTATTAGCAGTGTTGAACACTCTAGCTATTCAGGTTTTTTTTTTTCTTACTGTCCTTAACTGACATCATCAGTTGTACTTACTTGGCTGGACTCCATTAACAGGTTTCAGCTTGCTGTCTGATCTAAAAGACCCTTTGCTTCTCAACACTAAAAAGCTTAAGTTTGTTGATGTCTTTTTCTGCTCTTTTGTACACCAGGAAAAATGTGTCTCTGTCAGTGGTTCTTGGGATTTGTTCACAGAATGTGTACATAGCATGGATGTCTGGGTCCATTCAATGAAAGGCATAAAAAAATGAAATGTCAATGTTTGTGTCAATAATTATAATAATAATAATAGCAAATATAGTAATATTACAGTAGTGTTTTCATAACAGTCACCTCTATATGATGCCATTTTGTCATTGTCGACATTAGATGAGATTTTTGGAACATCAAATGATTTTGAGCTCATTTAAGGTCATTAAGGTAGCTGTTAGTGTGTCTGTGTATATTTATGTAAATGAGCAATACAAGAATTTACCAAAACTATGTTTTCACATTTCTCTGTATAGTGACATAATGTAAATCAAACCTCAGCAGTAATAACAGTGATAACAATCCATAGAAATAATGAAGCTTATAATAAGGTAAAGAACAAATCAATGTTTGTATTTAAAAAAATGTTGTATTTAAAAGATTAAATTCTATTTTTTACTCAATTTGCTGATGTTTATTAATTTTTTTTTTCTTTTTCGTGTGGTTTCAGTCTAATGATCGTGAATGTCTGTGTGCTGTTCTTTTTTTGTAAAGCTCAATAGTTCTGCAGTAGTGACTATATTTCAACAGTTTGTTCATATTGAATCACTGTGATGAAAAGGCAACACTAAAACACCACAGGAATGTAGGGGGTATTTTAAGATATTGTTGGTGTCTTGTGTTTTGTAATAAATTAACACACGTCACTATTTGCCATTTTCTTTGTCCTTTGTAATGGTCTTGTTTGTTCTTTTCTGTGTAGACAAAAATGCCTTCCGTGATTCCAAAACTTATTTCTGACCGTCATAATGACGCAAGATCAGCAGAGACTTCCTAAAACGTGTTGCGTAAGGAAGGACTTTTTATGTAAATTACATATGAGGAAGATCTTATGAGTGCAGTTTCATTTACGTTTATTTTGGTTTTTATTAGTAGTGTTTAACAGTGTCTTTTCAATAACACTAAAAGCACCACTCAAAAACGATACATGCTGTAATATTTTCTGTGGTCCGTGCAGTAGCTTATGTTTGGTGGTTAATCGTTATATAGTAGATTTGAAAAGATGGTACTGTACATGATGCTTCTTTAGAGCTTCTTTAGAAGAAGTAGACCGCACTGAGCAGAAACTGAAGATGCAAAGAATGTTAAAGGGTTCTTGTATTTATCAAAGGGTTTCGCGTATGAAACTTGCTTGGATGTTATGAATGTATATTTCATTTATACATTTATACAATATTTCAGTGTTCTTTAGTAAATTTTAAACCATTTTTGGTTGTGACTGGAACCATGGGTTGCAGTGTGCTCAATGAAAATATAATTTTAATTATTGTTAAGTGACTGGTGAATCTGAATGACAGGACTGTTTAGCAGTTTAAATACAAACAATGCAACATCATGCTACAAGCAAACTCCTGTGCCTCATGTGAAAAAGTTAATAATTCAACTATTAAACTTTACATTATATATAACAACACAAGCTACTTAAATAACTTACCTGATACATCTGAAAAAAGCTTACAGATTTGCATGCAGGTTCAGTGAAGTTGCCATCTGTGATGTCAGTATAGTGCATGGCAGCAGTTGCTTGTATGTGACAACATTTGTATTTGAGCTCATTAATGACTTCGCAATTCAGTGTCTCGACCAACATTTAGATGAAAACTGTCAACCTGACCAACCTGCCTTGTCTTTGGAACTATTTTGTTTACCACAGGGCATGATGACACTAAATGATTTTTCTTATTGAGAAAAACTGCTCAGATTTTTCTGCATGGTACCCATTATAGAAACAGGGCACCTCTTGGCCACATGAGCGGTGCGATGTAGATACACTGGTTTCTGTGACGTTACAGGAACAGTTACATCAAAACAGACTTTTCAGTTACATTTTACACATGGATTGTAAGGAGTGGGGAGTCAGCATTATATCTTGAACTTTAACAAACGTTTGCATGCTACATCATTATTTCAAGAGAAGTGATGAGAATGTGATTTTTCATGCTAAGGGCCCTTTATATTACAGTTCGGCTGAACCGACTGGTGAAGTGAACCGCTCTCAAAAATGCTGGAGCCTGGACAGCTGTCCAGCTATCCTGATTGGCTGGGTGGATGATGGCGGATAAGCTGATTGCTCAGATGACTGAATAGTTTGATAAATGAGTGGCTGATAAGGCCACTGGTTTAAGGGTCTTGTTATCTTACAGTCTGGCTTACCAGCTAACGGCTGTTTTTCTTGGTTTTTCTATACTACCTGATTCGCTTGTGTACTACCTGATGGCTGGTTGTCTTGTTATGTGACGGCTCGTTGTCTTGTTATCAGATTGGTCGGTTCATTAGCTGACGGCTGTTTGTCTTATCTGATTGGTCGGTTTGCTACTTGACAACTCGTTGTCTTTTTATCTGATTGGTTGATTTACCAGCTACTGGCTGGTTGTCTTCTTGTCCAATTGATCGGTGTAGTATTAGTTGTCTTGTTGTCTGATTGGCTGGTTGACTGTCTGACTAACGCTCAGTTAGACTGGTTATCCGGCGGCCTGATTGGCTGGTCTATGTGTGGACGTCTGGTTACCGGACTGGTCTCCCTCTCTGCTCGTCTGTCCGCGGTTCCTCTTTGTATAAAACCCGATGATCAGAGTTTCAGCTCTGCTGAGATCGAGCCGGGCGGTGCCCTGTGTTAGAGCTCTTCACACTTCACCACCTGCAGATATGCCGATTCAGGTGAGACCAGCTCCCTTTAATCGCCTGCAGATATTATATATATCTTTGGCTGTGTTCGTGGTCTTGGCTGGTTTTATAGCTAAAACCAGGTTAAAATGAGCACCGGAAACATCGAGGCCGGCCGCCATGCTGATTGCGTTACGCATTTTCAGCTACATCTGAGTCTTTAGCTGTTTCAATATCTGTGGCCCTGGCATGGCACTCAGTACTGCCCAGGCAGTAATTTTATTATTGTAAATATCTTGTATTTTCTCCTTGAAGCGCTGTCTGACCCACATAAAGCTTCTGCCACTTCTTTTCATTAAAAGTTATTTTTGGGGGTACGCCTACAATATTGTTCCGTGTATGAACCATCTCAAAACCAGGCCGTAAGGTCCTGTTAAGTATCACAATTCAGAGCGAATCGAATACAAATCTAAAGCATGAAAAGTGGAAGCGTGACGGTCCTATCACACTTAAGGTCGAGAGGGCGTGTTCATTAGAGGCGCGTTCCTGGCAAAGACAGCTACTGCTTCGGACGGGAATTTTTCTCTGAGGGTAAGCAATGCCATTTTCGTTCTAATGTCCCATCATCACCTCTCCTGTGTCAGGTTGGACAGAGTCTCCCAGCTGTGGAGGTCCAGGAGGGGGCCCCAGACCAGAAAGTATCCATGGATCAACTCTTCAAGGGGAAAAAGGGGGTCCTGTTTGCAGTGCCAGGGGCATTTACTCCTGGATGCTCCAAGGTAGCCTTTCACACCCACACATTACACACCTCTCAGCTCAGAGCACTTCTGACTACTTCTGTTGCTCTGCTTACTTAGGTTACACTTTAGGGTAAGCCCATTTCTGTGCCCAGCTGGGGGCGTCTAGCTTTTATAGACTGTCCATAGAAAAGCTGTATAAACTGTAAAATAATGGTTTGCTGTGGGGCAGACGAGCATGAGACCTCAGCCAATAAGAAGCTTTGGCTAGATGGATAAGCAGATAACTACAAACGTTTGGACGAATGGTGGATGTTACTCTACAACCCTGGTATGTTAACATGGCAATATCTCACGTGATATGTCCGGTATACACACTCATGCACCAACTATGTCGACTCGGCCCCTCTATGCAGCCTTGTTTCTGTGATTCTCACTCACCTTTATTTCTCAGACTCATCTCCCAGGATTCGTGGAGCAGGCTGTAAAGCTGAAGAGTAAGGGGGTGGAGGAGGTGGCCTGTTTGTCGGTGAATGATGCTTTTGTCATGGCTGCATGGGGCAAGGAGCATGGCACAGATGGCAAGGTGAACAATGAACCCTTGGTAAAACTGTATGTATATATGTGTATTTATAATCCGTGTTAACAATCAATTAGGAATAATAATAAGAAAAGTTACACAGAATCATTAAGCATCAGTGAAACTGCAATTTAATTTACTGTATGGTTTGATTCTTTTAAGGAAACAAGGATCAGCTCATAAAGAAACAAACAGTGGGCCAACATAAAACATGCTTGGCCAGTTTGACACCTTATTGTTCAACAGTTGACTCACTGATTTCACAATGACAGAAGTTTTAGCAGTCAGCTTCCTTGTAGACACACATCCCTTTCCATCACCAAATTTCCATCATCTGTCCCTTCTGAAATGTCAATGAGCACAACATTCAGTAACACACACATAATGGTGAGAATGGTCCACCACCCAAACATTTGGGCAGTGTTTGTCCCATGGAGGTCCCTTTCTCTTTCTATGGACAGAGTAGAAGGGGTACATTCATTAACTGCTAAGTTGATAACATGGCTTTTGATTGTAGGTACAAGATAGATGTACCTGATAAACTTGCAACCTAGTGTAGGTGTCTCTTTATTTAACAAGGTTTCTATTTCATCATAGGTGCGAATGCTGGCAGATCCCACAGGGTCTTTTACAGCGGTAAGACTTCTCATACTTTTAAATGTTCCATCACCTCCAGTTCTCAAAAGTTTACAGGAAAGCTCAAAGAAATTTCAATGCAAAAAGTATTTTTTTGTTTTCCGTACTGGATTATGAATTGTTTCACAATGTTTGGCTCTGGTTCTTTACTCTTGCAGCTTTATGCTGTGAATTGATTTGTGAATAGCTGGCAACTGTGCTCTTCTTTTTCAGGCAGTTGATCTCTTTCTGGATAATGATGAGATCCTTCTGGTGCTTGGTAACAAAAGATCCAAGAGGTGAGCACTGTTAAGAGTATTCAGTGGCTATTTTTAAAGTTTAAAACTAATTTTGTTATATAATAAAATAGAAGACATCATACAGTTTCAAATTATATAGGATAAGTCCCTGTAAACAAGACATGATAATTACAAGAAGCCTTAACATTGTCCATTAAAAACAAATCCCCATTAAATCACTTCTAAAAGCAGAATTTCTCAGCAAGCCTGATGTCTCGAAAGAGGTGTACTATCCAGTAGGAAAGTCACCAGGCTCTTTTCCTCTCTCCTTCACTTTTGTCCTAAATGGTTTGTAGGGGTGTAATGATTCACCCTTTTCTTGGGTCAGTTCGATTCTCAGTTTTTGAGCCGCAGTTTGGTTTGTATCATGGTCCAGCTTTTTAACAAGTTTAACTTTTTTTTTTCTACACAAAATTGTTTCTGGCGTAAAATAAAAATCCAGTAATACACACTGAATAAAATGTTTTTCTTACTTTACCAATTCCATTTAGTAACAGCCTTAGCCAGTCATTCACATGTTTCATTAATGGTTTGTTTGGAAAACTGTTTACCCCATATGTATCAGTCATATAGTAGTGTTACTGTAACACACCTGTTTTCAAGAAGTTCAGCTATTTGTTGCTGTTGTAATGAATTGCGCCCTACCCTTCAGAGCTCTTCACTGTTTAGCCTTTGTTTCATCATTTATTTTTTTTGACACAAATACTGAAGCGTGTAATTTCACACCATGCCTTGAGCTAACCCCAGTCTACAAAATTAAACTGACACAGGCTGTGTAGGTACGTAGGTACTATATGTGTTCTCTCACGTGGATATAAACATCTGTGGTTAGCCTGCTGAACCATGGGTTTTGGTTAGGAGCCATTGTTACTAGTTGTCTAGTTAACTGTGAAATACTCTAGAGTTCTTGTGCTCAACCTCTGGATTTTGCGTAATGTCAGTTTTCAAAGCGCTTTTTCGACTACTGGCTGTTCTTTCTTCATTAATGCTGTCCTTTGTTTAGATATGCTATGCTGGTGGAGGATGGCGTGGTGAAGAAGCTCAATGTGGAACCTGATGGGACTGGCCTCACTTGCAGCTTGGCCTCCAACATCCTCTCTGAACTAGACTGAAGGAGCCTGCACCAGTTCTGAACAACGCACAGCAACTGTACCCTGTCACTGTAACTGTTTTCTCCTCACACACCAGGGTTTGTAGTTTGAAAAAAGAGCAACATCAGTAGCAGCATACCCAGAGAAAAACAATTAACCTAGTTTGGCTGTAGTAGACAATCATGCAAAGGAAGGTTCAGAATGTGTTTTTTGTAAGAGTGCTTAAGGGCTTTATACTGGAACAACCTAAGCGCACAATTTGAATTCACTCAAAATGCTCAACTGTAATGAAAACACTTACTTTAAATAAAACCTGTTGCATCTGCTATAATACTCTAGAACCTTAGCATTCCAGTGAATACTTTCTCATATGGTCCTAGATGGGATACATATCCAATTTGTTGCCATGCAACCTTAATGAGAACAGTAAGAATGAATGTTTTTGCCTACTGCACATTCTTATGCTCACAATGTAGCAGCAGGAGCTACTTTAAGGTTTCTGCCAGTAAACACTGCAGAAGCTTTCAAGCATGAGGTCTTCACCTGAACGATCATCAGCTCTGAGCTTTTCATGAGTAGTATAAAAGGTGAAAACCTTCTATACTACTCATGAAAAGCTGAGAGCTGTCCAGAGCTTATCATGCAAGTGAACATTTGGGCTTCTGGTTTGTTCCAAGTCAATCAGAATACTATATTGCATTCCAAGCACTTTACTGACCACAATTAAGGCTTTTATCAAAAGCAGGGTTTTTAATCAAAATTCACCTTTAATTTTAAAGGTTAATGCTAATGCTTCAATCTGAAGCCAGCAGTAAAAATAAAGAGAAATGTGCAGTAAAATGTATTGGCACTCAAAATAAAATATTGAAAGAGCACAATAAAACGCTCAAGGGTTAGGGTTATGGAACGCAAACTGACAATGTTCAACATTACAGTTTCCTTGTGATAAAGGCAATAACTTATTGGGTTATAAAATTCTGTCTGTACACACAGCAAAAGCTGACAGAATTACATTTGTGAACTTGCCAATTTCTGAAGTAAGAGACAATACAAAATAATGTTTACACAAAAGAAATAGCAAATCTTTGACTATTTCTCACTCCTGTGGTTAGTGTAGCTGAGGGAGCTGAGAATAAAGTGGAAAATGGACAGTACAGGTATGTCTTAAAAAAAAAAAAAAATCCTATCAAATACCAAAATCAGTGCTGTCTAGGTGAGCACAAATCGCTAGACCTTGGGGGAAAGGTTCAGACTACAAAACAGCTTTTCCGAATGACTGTACTGTTATTAAATACTCACTGACCTAGTTCATTCAAATCAAGTTTATTAGTTCATTACGCATGAAATTTGCGCATGTGAGTTGTTTTAAGCCACAGGTTCACACTAATGACAAATACAGGACACTTCTAAATGTGAAACATCAAGGCAAAGACGACTGGATCTGAACAGGAGAGCAATAAGGCCACTTTTGTGGACATAGCAGCTGTTTGTATCATAGAAAACATTAAACCGAAAGTAGTAATGAGGGCTCACAGCAGAGGAATTAATGCATACTCCTCTCTGACATTTTTAATTAGCTACAGTCACAAGTTTTACAAGCTGGTACATGTGTAATCAAAATATTTTAGCCAAAAAAAAAAGAAAACCAGATATTATTAAATCAGCACTTTAATAATTACATCAGCTACAAATACTAAGTCAAAGCAAGATCATATCAAGACAGTCATATCAAGAAGTCATATTAGGACAAATTATTTAAAAACACAATCACTTTATGAAAGCGACATCTGGAATCTTTCCTTGGACCTTGTGGAAGGGGGAAATAAAGAACTTGTTAGCAAGCACAGGCAGCTCAATCCACTTTCCTGCATAGGTTTACACATTCACAAAAATAAATGCAAAAACTGAAAGTACCTTAAGGTCTGTGAAGATCTGAGCAGCTCTGTCAAAGTCCCAGTCATTGTCTTGGAGGCACCTACAGTAAGAAAATATTGACAATTAGTAAAATTGTAATTGCTGGCCTTCACCACACATTGAGACTTTCATAAATATGGTTTTGTCTCACACATATCAGTGCAATTTGAAATTTACAGTCGGCATCATTTGTCAATCCACCTTGTAGCTCATGCAGCAATAGTCAGTACCCTGCAGAACTACCAGAGAAGCAAGTATAACTTGGGTGGTCTGTCTTAGCCTAGTTTTGGCTCTGAAATGGCAGTTGCAGTATGCAAAATACATTAGTGTCGTATTGACAGACACCTGTGAAAGCCTTAACAGCAAAGATTTAGGAGGGTGAGGGGGGGTGTTCTGGTAATATCTTAGAAAGTGAAGTCACACAAAATGCTTTAAATGAGCATCTGCCCCTCACATTTGTGTTTTGTCTGCCTCAACCAACAAAACAACTGCCTGTCCCTCCCCTTGACAAACCAAAAAGGTCCCCACTTCAACAAACTGATATGATCTACAGTATACTAGGTTACTATTATGATCATGTGCAATTCTAAGTTTGTAGTAAGTACATCATTTTCATTCTAAAATGACTGATAATCTGGGAAACCAAATACATGAACTAAACAGATGACATGAAGTTTTGTAGAGACCTTCTATTAGTTGCATGCTATGGGACTTCTTATACATACTTCTGAGACCATTCCAGGTTCATGCCAGACTTCTGGGAGAAGGCAGAGAGCATTTCCTGTTGTGTGGCAGACAGTGTGGGCACAGGGCTGCTGGAGGGAGTTGGAGCGGGGGCTACAAATGCCCGTCTAATCTCCTCCGTCGTGGCATTCCGGACAAACATCTCATCATTTACGATGCAAAGACTGAAGACACATCACAAGGTTTGCATCAACAAGAGCAATAAAAGCAAGAGTCATATGGTTCCAGTCTTCACACAGAAGGAAGAAACCTGCCATTTAAATTTTTTCCCAAAAAATAAATATATAAAATAAATAGCTAGGTCTTACGTTCCATTTCCTGGAGATATCGCAATGAACACCCGAGAGAATGCTCTATATGAGTCTCGCGATTTACCATCCACTTAAAAAGACAGAATGACAAACTTAGAGGCCACAAGTAACAGAATAGACTGATACAACAGCCTATGGGATTAATTTCTGAAACAAAGATCATAAACGTACTTTCTTTGAACACTCCACTGACCGTGAACGACAACAGTGTGTTCTAAGGCAGGGGGAAAAAAAAAAAGGTTAATTGTAAGGCCATATGAACACTGAAATGTCTATGCCACTATATAGTAAAAATCTCACTCACAGTATAGGTGTTTACATCAACATTAAAGGAGGCAATATCATGTTGGGTCTTGGGAAGTTCGTTCAGGAATGCAACCACATTCAGCCGCGTGTGCTTCAACAAGCGGTAGCGAGTAGCTGAAGGAGCAGAGTTACAGGATTTCACTCTACAGTTATAGGAGGGACAGGTTTAGTAAAGGAGGTTTTAAGTTTTTCTCCTCTGACTGTAGGCCCAAATGACACCATGTTAACATACAAGTAACTAACAAACACAAAACAAACAAAAAATCCGTCAAATCTGTATCATGCAATAGTTTGGAGACTTACTTGAATCTCTCACTCGTTTGATGTTGCGACTGTCCTTTTGGTATTCTCCCAAACTGGATCTACAAAGACAAGAAACAAAGCAAACCTTACATAAAACATTTAAGTGTAATAAAAAAACCTACACTGGACAAGCCAGAGAATAGACTAATAGAAATATATACTTTACTTGGAAGGGTTTTGCATGGAGAAGGGAATGCTGAGAGAGAAAGTCGCTCCATCGTGGTAGGCGTCAAGCAAAGGCTGTCTGTCCACCGAGTCATATATAGTGTAATACCTAGGAAAAATGAGAAATAGAAACAACTTCAGTCACTACCTGTCTTCAAATTCAAGGAATAATTCTCTTTGAGAGCTGAGAAGCAAACTTACTGCTGCAGGAAGCATTGGATGAGGCTTTTGAGATCTTCTGTGCAGAAATAACTGGGCTGGATTAAAAACGTACTGATTAGAAACATGAGTGTACTAAACATGTGCACTAAAACAAAGACAGTACAATCTTTCATCAATGCATTGTGAAGTTATTACCTTGCATGGGGGCAGAACTGGAGGTATAACCTCCAGGTCAAAACCAATTGGAGGAGGAAGATCATAGCCATCCTGATGTACAGGAGCAGAACATAAAAGTGAAAAAAAAAAAAAAAATAGAAACAGGAGGTGCAACAGGAAATGCCCACCAAACCCAGGATTTAACATGTGCAAATAACTGGTACCAACACTAGTCAACTGTATGAGGTACACCCATTAACCAAAGATGTGCGGGGCCTACCAGTCTGAGCAGTCTGGGGAACCTTTCCCGTATGGCACTGTCCAATCACAAACACAGAGGAAGACAAAGGAGAATGTCTGTTATGCAGACAGAACGCTAGAGAGCAGCAACTCCCTTCAGCTACCCACACATTGACATACACCCAATTACACTGGATCTAAAATTAATATGGGTTCATTGACATAACTTAAGTATTAAAAATAAATGGATCCTGATTAAATCAGATGTTTACAAATTAA
This sequence comes from Hydrocynus forskahlii, assembly GCA_037974365.1. NCBI lineage: Eukaryota > Metazoa > Chordata > Actinopteri > Characiformes > Alestidae > Hydrocynus > Hydrocynus forskahlii. Next base: position 9,015,611 of record JBBPCX010000023.1, on the reverse strand, counting down.
TTGTGGTCTCAACTACAAGTTAACTTGTCACAGTCAGAACAAAACCTTTCTGCATTCTTGCTTATTCTTCTACTTAAATTTATCACAAAACAATTCACCATATCTTCAATTGCCCTATGCGTTTTGAGACATTAAACATTCATTAGGAATATAGCACTTACCCCACTGCAATACTCACCACTGGCCCCCCCTACACGCCGAAACACACTGACACACGCAGGCTCTGAGTGGTGGGGTGGGGGTGGGGGAAAAGGGAGTGTGTGGGGTAATGGTGGTGGTGGTGGTTGTGAACATTTAAACCAGCGGGACATAATCTGTACTTTCAGTTATCTAAGAGAGCTTTCAGGGTCCATGGAGAGTTTAGTGTGTCACACCATAACTACAGGACCATTTCAGGTCATCTGAAAATCGCTGGCTTTAGAAAGCATGAGTGCAACATTGGCATTCTTTGCTGAAATGCTGCAAAAGGGACGTTTGACAGTAAAACCAATAAACTTGGACAAAAAAAATTAATTTACATAATTAATGGAATCCAGCCTATTAATATTTTCTATTACTATAAAAACACTTCTGCTGTATTCAAATGTGTAAATTTCAAATATATTAAACATCCCAGTCTGAGCAGAGACATTAGAAGCAAAGGATGAAAATGAAAAACAAAGCATCACAGAGCAGAGGAGCAAAAGATCAGCATAGGAAAGTACAGGATTAGCAACAACATTTGAAACAGGAAGGTGAGTGATTTAAGAATACAGGCAAAGCAATGAAGGGGAAAAAAAATAAGATATGAAGTTGGACTTTGTGTTTCCATACAGAATACTGCTACTTCAACATGGAGACAAAAAAAAAAACAAGTTTTACGAGACAATCTAATACATTTGGACCCTACCATTACATATTAAAAATGGCAGGGTGGTTGTTTTTTTTTCAAAAAAAATTAGAAAGTTAGTTTTGACGAGCCTATTCACCTATATCTAATTTAAAGCTAACCTAGATTTAATTAAATTTGAGAACTTCATGTTTACTGTGATCCTGAAAACATGGCTTCAAAGTTCACATTCCCCAGTGTTCCGCAGTTTAAAAACAGCCCAGAATGAGCATTTCACTCTTTTTTTGAACCTTCATGTTCTGTACAGTGGACAAGGTGATCATCCTGCATTAACCAAAAGGCCTTATATGACCCTTTTAATGTCACAGGGTTGCTGAACACTGCATGGCTTGAGTGCCATTTTAAAAATCTTGCTCCCTCTCCATCACCCAAGAGGTTTCCTCTTGCCACTGACATTGCACATTCTTTTCTCCTCTCCTTTTCTTGCAACACTCATTCTTCGTTGTATTTTGCAAGCTGGGGCCAGTTTTGCGGCTGTGCCTGCCTTAGGTTGTCCCTGGCTTTTGATGGGATCTTACCCGTCTTTGGCTAACCAGCCTTCCTCACTGGCCAACAAGCAGCCTCCCAGAATTAAGACCAACTCAATAAGGTGTGGAGGGATAAATGACAGCACCATCACAGAGTGGTAGAGTGTACTTCAGAGTGCATTATCTTCTGAGATGTTTTTGTTCACCTCTAGAGTCAGCTTAGGCCCGGTGCCCTCAGGGTAATAAGGCAGTGGGCATTCTGAGCAGTCACATGAATCTTGTTTGCAGAAACCTTACAGATGGTGTGGATTCAACCAAAGTCTTCAAATCAAATAAAAGTTTCTCTAACACTACAACTGTGAGGTTATAAGCAGTACCCTGTAAAGAAAGCAAAAGAGCCAACAGCACTGCTGAACAGAGTATTAGAAAAAGTGAGAGCATGCAGAAAAAAAACAAAGAGAGCTGGGACCTCGTTTCATTTTCCTACTACCAAAATAAAGTGATCCTAATCATAAAATGTACCACTGTAAAACTCCAATCAATAAGTACATTAAATTATAGTAAATTAAAGTATTAAATGTGTTTGTGAAAAGTAACATGTGCCATTGTGCAGAGATAGTGGGTAAACATTATGGTTTTCTTTCCATCACAGTTTTGTTTAAATAAACAAGAACATCTTATATCAAAACTCCGATGGGGTTACTGTTACAGGCTCAAAACCCATACTAGTGTTTACAACACAGCTGCATCACACTGCTGATCTGCATGGCCCATTAACTCTTCCAGCCCTCCTCCATTTGCTTCAATTTCTAGACAAAGCTTTCTGACTTGCATGTATTACCCACATTCAGTACCTGACAGGATTCATTCCCCTCTAGGGTGAAGGTGTGTAAAGTGGACATGCATGCACTCACACTTTCCCCTCACCAAACACTCAGCCAGTTTCACATTACTTTAGTGTACAAGTAAAAATAAGAACCAACCTGATGTAATCAGCCTGGTCCTTAAAATGACTACACAGTGGGTTCCGTTCCAGTGACAACTCCACCAGCTTCAGACCCTTTACTTTGTCTAGTTCTCTCTCACTCTTCAACTGTAGAGGTCAGAAAATGAACATAAATAAAACAGACAGAAACAAACTGAGAAAAGGCAAAACGTCAAACCTGCCATCAATTTCTTCATACCTCATTGTGCGAGAGATTCAGAATCTTCAGATTGGGGACTTTATTAACAACGTCAGCAAAGTCGTCAAGCTTGTACAACCTGTTGTTACTTAGGTTTAAAGAAATCAGCTGTGGAAGGAAAAGAAAAAGATAAAGGACCTGTGCAAAATCACTTAAGTTTAGTGAATTTTTGCTTGCAGATCCTATTGTGTAACAATCCAGACATGTCTGTTATTTGGGGCAGGTTTTTTAGGAAGTTGCACCGGCGATCAGAAGATCGTGGGTTTGAATCCCAGGACAGTTAATGGCACCACTGAGGCACCCTTGAGCAAGGTACTTGTTTGTGATAGCCCCCTGCTTCACTTGGTGAATGGGTTTTTAACAATTTCATGTAATTATGGTATAAATAAAATACCTCAGGGATGTTATCTTCAATGATTTTGATGACTGCCTGCATTGAGTTTTTCCTGTTCAATGCAACCTCAATATTCTGAGAAACCAAATCTGATATAAAGAGAGTGAAAGAAAAACAATCAAGCATTTAGCCATAAATCAGACATCATAACTGACTGACAATGCTTGCGTTACAATCAAATGACAAATGAGTTTTAATATTACAAAAAAAAAAAAAAAATCAGTTTGAGTAGTCACCGGTAGGACAAGATAAGAACATTCAAGAATTAAGAGTATAATGTATACCACACTATAAAATGGACAGTGCATGCCACACATTTGCTATGTTTATAGATCTTAAACTGAAATACAAAATTTGAAATTCCACTGAAACAAGACTGAACTGAACATTTTAAGAAAGGGCCTACCTGGATCAACTCTTATGTTGTTCAAATCGAGTGACTGTTGCGAACCATCAAAGCGTTTGGACATGCATTGCTGTTAAAGGTTGGGAAAAGTTGAGTGGAAACTTAACTTTAATAAATAAAAGGTTTCACAAGCCGTTAAGTAAATTTTTAAATCTATGTTCACCTCTTAAGTATCCTTCACTCACCTTCAAGTGTTCAAGATCTTCTGGCTTTAGGTCTTGCTGGATAAAACTTGGGGGAGGGCAGGCATTCATCAAGATTGTAACCTAATTGGCAAACCCCAACCACCCCCCCCAAAAAAAATAAAAAATAAAAATTTCGAATAAACAGTCATTAATTTATCTGCCTAACTACACTGGATCCAAAAACTATACGACCAATGTATAAACACAATCATTACTTGTCTACGAAATGTGTTAATCTTAGACAAAGTTTGCATTACATAAAACTTAACACATCAAGCAAATAAATAGAAAAAACTACCTTATAGCCATCCTTGTCTGTAATTTTTCTCGATACTTTAAACAAAGCATTTGCTGTGACACTATCATCAATGTAGAACTGAGCTCTGTTGCCATCTATATGGTACTGAGAATACAGGAAAAAAAAAAGAATAAAGTTTAGCACCATCATATGAACTCACAAACCGATCAAGGAAAATCAATGCAAAACACTGACTTGAATATTACACACAAGAAAATCTTAGCAGTCTATACATAGATAATACAGAAACATTACAGTAAAAAACATAGCAATTACAACTCGCACATACAGCACAGACGTTAAAACAATTACAGCTTACTTACGTGTAAGGGATTGAATGGCATCGAGCAGATATTCTGAAGTGCAGAGAGAAGCCACTGCTTGTCATATTTTTTACCATGAGGAATCTGAGGGAAGAATTTAAAAGGAATAAATACTAGAATTACTGCAAACAGTGCACAAACAATACAGACTAAACACAAAAGAAAAGTGCAATAGAAATAACCAAAAATAAAATTTTAAAAATTCACCGTCATCTTGAACCAACTCTTACGACCTCCACCTGCTCCGTCTCCAGAACTACCTCTTCCTCCACGACCCCTGTTTCCAGCCTCAGCTCCTCCCTCTCGTCCTCCTCGGTGACCCTCACGGCGATTCTGTGGTCGCCCATAAGGATTACTACCCATGAATAGAAGATAGAGATAGCTCAATTACACTCAGTACTATTAACCATGCACTCATTTGAACATAGAAATTAGAAAATTAAACAATTAAAAAGACCCACTACTGGAAACATACGTTCTGGTGAAAGGTGTAAACACAAAATACAGAACAAGCAAGATACTTAATGGGAAAATTTCTCACAATCTTCGCTGTGATCCTCCATCATGAGAGTCATCTGTCATGGAGACATCGCCATCATCATCCTCAAATCTTGATCTGGGACCAGCCCCTCCGCCTCCTCCATGTCCTCCCCTATGCCTTGACCTCGGGATCTGGTCACTGTACAGAGGTGCTCTGAAAGGGCCTCTGCCTTTCCTGCGACGTTGTTTTTGTCCACCAATACGATCATCATGTTCTGAAAAACAAAAGGACTACTCATCTGACTTCACTTGCCACATTTAACATTAACACCCACTCTTTACAAAAACTGACAAACCTATCCTCTTCAAAACTAACCTTAGCGACCACATTATGAGCTATTAATACTTAAACTTATCTAGAAAGTAATTTCACAACCAACCACCTTTCTCCCCCACTGTTAGGAGCCGTTACATTAACATGCACATCAACCACGACACGAACATCCTACTATTTCAATAACTGGTGCGTGCATAAAGACGGGTAAAGTTACACAAGATTTTTCTAAAAATGTACACTTGTATAGCCCTACTCACTCTTTAGCTAAAGTGTATTGCCCTCAAACCGAAGTGTCTTAGAGATTGCATCGTTGCTACAACTCTACAGGCCATTAATTACATAAATAAACATGGTTCACACGTGGTGCCCCTCGCTTGACTTGAATCCCTGCGCTGGAAGGCTGTTCTAAAATGTACTTGGTCTAAGCCTAAATTTGTAAATGGTCTAGAGAAAATGAAAGAGAAACCGAACGAGTGAGATAACTTGGCTTTCTGTTTGGAAAGCATCTGCCTACACTTGGTGAACAGCTTGTAGCAGGTTCAACGGTCAGTGGAGCGTCAGCTAGTTAATGAGCTAACTCCTCCTAGACAGCACTGCGGAACACTGCGTGTCTGATAATTAGCGGGAGACATTACATTTATTCATTTTAAACCGCGCCTAACGGAATACGGGTCTAAGCGCAGACGACAGCCAGCACTTCACGGGCACATAAACTCACCAAAACGGGTTTATTTGTGTAAAAGCAGCGACAAGGTAACTGGGATAGCTCGACTAATGCTAAAGTACGAGCAACGTCAAGAGCTCAGCTCCCGGACAGAGAGGAGGCAAAAGAAGGGGAACAGATGGGAGTTTTATTACACGACATGAGCTGCAAATTCGTATGACAGGGCTGAGTGATGAAGCTGGCCGTGTTTTTACTCACCGCTGTAGTACCGTGGCTCGTCTGCCGTCGCCATCTTTTTTAACGTTCAAATTCAAGTCTAGGCAGGCTGCAGATACTTTAACTACAGAGATACAGGCCGTTTAGATGCCGTTGCTCTTCTCTGTGAGTAGATGTCGCCGAGGAGCTGTGTCTCCAGATGTTAAATTAAGAGTAAACGTCCGATGGCGAGCTTGGTCGCGGGCGATCGGCTTGTTTTCTACCAGCGTTCTTTTATACGCTAACGGCACACTGCGCACGCGCACCTCGCACGGCCCCTCTCGCGGCCCGTGGGCTGTCGGCCCGTCCGCCCATAGCGCCGCACGCAGGCCGGGGGGAGGAGAGAGCCGAGACCCAAGCGGCCTGAGCGGAAACAGATAACGGAGCGGAACCGCGAGTCCAAACAGCCGGTTCTGGCGGGAGTTCCGGCCCCTCACCGGGCCAGCCTTCTTGACTCTCATACCCACAACCCCACACGGACACGGCTCCTCAGTTTCTGCCAATTTATTTTTACTATTTTGTATTTATTTATTTTCCAAAAACAGCAATAAAACCCCCTCACACGCAAACAGTAAACACTTTTTTTACATTTATTTTCCTGTGATTATTTTGCTTTCGCCGCTCAAACAGTGAAATTATGTCTCACTCTTCCTTCTAATGAACTCCAATTAACACTTATACACCTGAAAGTAGGACCCCCCCCACACACACACACAGTAAACACCTTCTGAACAAATCACAGTGATAAAAACAGATGTATAAATACAATGTCTAATAAACAAACCCCACACAGCTCCTCAATCACAGCCAGTTTATTTTTATTATTTTTATTTGTTGTTTTTTCTTCCACAAAACCAGCAATATGAACTGTGATTATTTTGCTTTCGTCACTTAAACAGTGAAATTAAGTCTTATTCTGCCTAACAGATGTAGAAACACATTGCCTAACAAACAAACTAACAAACAAATTATTAAATAAATAAAAAGCAATACAAACTATTGAGGAAATAAACATTATGTCTTTTCTGCAGTTGTTGTAAAGGCTATTTTTATTATCCAGAACAATGTACATCAGTGTTTAAGTAGTCTACATCTGTTCTTCATACCTGTAATGAAGTAGTTTTACTGATTTGTGAACAAGAAATGACAGGCCTTGAGTACTGACAGAAATTCCGAAAGGTGTTTATAATACATCATTAGCACATGTTAATTGTTGTGTTTATCATGGATAACTTTTTTTTTCCAGAGTGTAACCTTAATGCGAGATACAAGTTGAGGTTGATGATCCCCATCCCCTAGACAGCTGGTGGCCTAGTGGTTAGTAGTTAGCCCTGTGTCATCTCTGAGGTACCCTTGTGCAATGTACCGTCCCCACACACTGCTCCCCAGGTGCTGTGTTCCACTTAGTGAATGGATTAAATGCAGAGAAAAAAATTCGTGCTGTTCACACTGTGTGCTGTGGTGTGTTTATGTATAACAGAATTGTCAGTTTGCACTTTGTCTCCCACTGAAGGCTGGTTCTCAGAACGACCTTCAAATGCTGAATATTCTTCTGTTTACTGTATTCTACCAAACCTCACTTCATATAGGACTTGATGCTGATCTGCTGAATCAGTTGTGTTACAGCAGGGAGAGCACAAACCTGATGTTCAGGGTTCATACAGACAAATCTGAATTACTTCGTTTGCATCTCAGTGGCTGTATTATGCAGACATTGCAAGCAAATAAAGTCCCTTTAAAGGAAAAGTTGGACCCTATCCAACTGTGGGAAAGCCAGCCTGTCCTTCCCTCACATGGCTGTAGGATCTTGTCTGAGACAGGATTTTGAGTAAGGCGTTCCCCAATAAAATGCTGACTGCAAAACTCATTCTCCAGCAAGACAGTAGCCCTAAAGGATGTTTATTTTTATGTTCGCATCCTTTCAGCTTACTGGCATCAGAGATGTGCGTCTGTTCTGCCAGACCGGAGCCAGATCTCTAAGTAGTCTGGACATGTGTGAGGTCACAAAACAGACATCAAAACTTACCGTCACAAAGCTTGGCTGAGCAGTCAACAAAACATAGAAGAGTGGCACATTTTGTCCCATGTCAGTTTATTTAAGTCTAAAGGTGAGTAATGGACTCAACGAACCAAGGAAAAGGAAACCATCCTCTGTATATAAACTTTAACTGTATAGAACTTTAATTCATTAAGTGTGTGATGGGCTTGGATGTGACATTAATCTGCAGAATCTGTCAAGTCCATCTTTATCAGTGGACACAGGCATTTCTATGCACTGACCCATCTCCCTGCTTTATTCACAAATAAGAAAGGCATAGTCATTAAAATACCTTTAATTCTAAATGCAGAACTCTACTCACATATAATTTTATCAGGCATACTTCAGCCAGATGTGGTACACAGTGCATCATGTATTTAGAAAAGCTTGACAATTTATAGGTGTATTACAGGTGATAGTGCTGAACAGGAGGGCTAAATGAGATGTCATTCAGCTGGGTGCCGTATCTTGTCTATACAGGACTCAGCAGTTTTCGTAATGTATCTGACTCCACCTTGCAGCATGTTCTGTAGAACCGATTGACACAATATAAGCACAACTAAGACAACATTAGCCAGTGTGCTCATCTCAGCTTCACTGTGCCAGTTTTTCCCATTGTTCCTGGGCAGCCTAGCTTGAAAACCCACCTTGGTACTTCAGGGTTCTGTTCACACCTTATAAATACCAATTGGGTTGTTTGACTACTGGGAAAAATGTGGAGTACTTGAGTGGTGATAATGATTATTTAGTTATTTGTATGATGATTTAAAATTTTTTCAGTCTTACTGTAAAAAAGAAGGCCTATTAAATACAACAATTTGTATTTGAGGATTTCATTCTAAGGTGTTTTATATCTAATGTAACAATTTTTAAAAGAACAAATGCTATAATGGAAGGGAATTTAATTTCTCTAAATTTTTATTCAAAATTCCATTTTTTCAGTTGTTACACAGTTGCTAATGTAACCAGAGGTGGCAGACATCTACTGTACATGTGCTGTCATTTTTTATATGTTGCAAGGGAGTTTCTTTAATTTTATTCTTCTCAGTATGCTAAAGAGAAGACAATTCAACAGGCATAACAGGTAGAATATTAAAAAAGAGCAGAGGCTCAGAACTATTGTAATGTGCTTTAACTGCAATGTAACATTACCTATAGGCTGCTGGGTTAACATCATATGCAACATCAGTTGAAGTCATAGTAAATCCACAAGTGAATTAATGTAGAACTTTTTATTGTTGCAATCCAAATTTAGTATCACAGTTAAAGCTGGTTTCAGGGTTGAATTTGTTCTGGATGTCCACTCTGCACATCGGTGTGTATGGCTTGGGATGCAGGGCTGAACTGATCAGGGAAATAAATTCAACATCAAGAAAATTGCAGGATTAGAAGTCATTTATGAAAAAACTTTTACTGAAAAAAATCTTAACACATTACTAGTCCAGTAAGTATAACTGTATGCAAAATTTGGACTTTGAGTGAAGATTGGTATAGAAATGACCCATTCATGCAGACATACAGGATACATTTACTTTCACAGGAGAATAAGAAATATTACATCTAGATTCTGAATGACTCCGTATGCAGTTGGTACATAATGGTTGTATGTTTTTTGTGTACTTATATGTTTCAGTGATATTAAAGGTATATAAAAGATACACATTTACACGGCTAGATATACAGCAGGTACTGTGGCTTATGCACTTTATTAGCAATGTTTTTTCTGAAGCAGAATGTGAAAATATTCAATTAGCATACCAATTATGGATGAACACAATGAATATCTTTTTATGTTTTTTTGAGGCTACAGAGCCCTACCCTTTGAGTGTGGTCATAGAGGGAGGGCCAGGAAAAGGGGAAGGAGATGTCCCAGTATAAAGGGTCCCTCAGCCCTTGCTCATCAGCAGTGTGACAAGTGCATTAGAATTATAGCTCTGCTCAACAAGGTCTAGAAGGTCAGTCTACTCATGTATAACGGTGGCTACACACAGGCCAAAATGGGTTTGGCAGCCAAGAACCTGCACAGATCAAAGGAGAAGAGCTGTGGTTACTACATGAGAGTAGTCTTATTCTTCTCCTCACTGATCCAGTCTCTCATCATTGTCAGCCTGGTGCTCCTTCTTGTTTATGGAGGGTCACAGCAGACAGTGGAAGAGAAGAGAATCAAGGAGCTGGAGCAAAGATATGGCAATCTCTCTCTGGAGAATATTGCCCTCAGGGCAAAGGAGAAGAACCTAACCAATCAGCTAAACATCACTCTTACTGCAAAGAAGCTCAGTGACAAAGACCTGACCAGCTTACGCAGGCTGGCAAACACTTCAACCCTTACCATCAATAACCTACGAACAAAATGGGTAAGAACTATCAGTCATCGCTTCTCTATAATAGCTAGTGAACAGGAGGAAATGTCACATGTATGGTGTTGCTGTTTATGCTTCAGTTCTAATGCACTTCACAGCCTGACAGGTTGAACATTAAGGCCCACAGTCATATACAAATATTTGAACAACCCCAATCAAGTAGCATTTCATGCTGATTAAAAAAATAAACACACTTCCTCTATGGGGACCAAATGATTTTTATTTATTTGCTGAGTATTCACTTTTTTTTTTTTTTTTTTTTACATTTTGCACTACAATGTGCAGACGTGTGTTTTTGTCACAGATTTATACTTATTTTCCATTAGAAAATTGACAACAGAGGCACCCAAACAGTGGCCTGTTTTTTCAATGTAATATTTTTATGAACTGTAACAAGTAATAGCAATAATAATGAGGACATTTTTCTTGGCAATGAATAAAGCTGATTACATAAAACTCTTTAATATGTCACATTTTTCATAAATAACTATTTCTCTTTAATGGCTATGTTTTTAGTATCTTCAAAAGTAACTTGCAGTTACTGTTATATAAAACAGTGTTCGAGCAAGCTGCACAGTCAACCACAGGATATTTAATAGGTCTTTACAGTACAAACCAGTACAAACGTTTGGCTTTTTCCCTGTACACAGATAGATGTTAATCCTATTAATAAAAATACTTCTTAATAGTAAAACAATATTGACATTACACTTTAGTACTAGACTGTTCTGGGGGCCCACTCAAATGATATTTCAAGTGCTTTGATTTGTGCAAAATATAAGAGCAGAATGTTGATACTGGCATGTGTTATCCATTCTGCAGACTCAGTGTGAGCTGGAGAAAAAAACCATAATAAGTGGTCCTCGTATCCCTTGCTCCCCATCAGGTAAACTTCTAAGGGTCTTCATAAACACAAGGAAATGGTACGCACTTAACATTTGAACTAAGAATGAACGGACTTATGCTTTCATGTTTTTTTCTCCTATAAGGAAGTGACAAGTATTTGGAGCATCGGCTTCGACAAGCTGAAGAACTGCAGAAGTTACTGAGGGCCAACTTCACCGAGCAGATGCATCTCATGAAATTTGATTTAGATAACGCCCAAAAGGACCGGATCAAGTACCAGCTGGAAGGGATTGAACTGCGGCGGGACAAAGCCTTCCTGGAGGAGCGCCTGGAGAAGTATGAGCAGACGTGTAAGCGGGATTTCATTCAGTCCCTAGAGGGAATTCCCAACGTCACCAAGGAATTTCTCAAAAGAGTTGATGACTTGTTCTCAAAGCACATTTCTTTCCAGCTAACGTGCGATAAACAAAGCATTCAGCTTGAGAACATCCGTGCGAACTGCAGCAGCCTTTCGACAGAGGTGGAGAACAAGCTGCAGGCGTATCTGGACAAAGTGGGCAGTCAGGTCACAAAGACGGTCGGGCAAAACGCCCGGTGCACGACAGAAAACAAGCGTCTGAAAGAAGACGCAACCTGGTGCTACCAAAACCGCACTGACATCATCCAGGAGAACAAGAGGGTTCTCAAGCAAACCCAGCAAAACTACGATAAAGAGGTCGAGCGGCTCCTGCTGGACGTGACCAAACAAACTGCAAACAAGAAACTCCTAGAAAATCTAGTGTCTGTCAAAGACATTGAAATCGGAATGCTCACTGAAAGTGTCAAGGACCTCAATGCTTCACTGACCATTTGTAAGGTGGGGAAAAATGTATATTTGTCTAATTATGATATTATTCAGATTTTGTTTTCACTGAAAGGGCAGCATCATATATCTCCTCTCATTGTTCTCGACAATCTGTATGAGAAGTTAACCAAGAGTAAATATTCTGATGTCCGCTTGTAATATTTTTTTTTTTTTTTGTGCAAGCTTTCATTTTCATTTCAAGTTTTAATTTATTTTTCTCCTTGCAGTTTGGACAACTTCCCGGTGGAGCATCCAACCCATTCATGACCCCATTTGGCCAAAGCAAGTTTGGCCCAAGCAGAATAGGCCAGAGCACATTTTTTGATGGTAGATCAGGACAAAGCACATTCGGAGCAGGTAGCCTTGGGTCGACTGGAATGGGGTCTATGGGCTCAACATTTGGGACAGGGCTTGGACTTAGTGCCCAGGGAACATCACTGTTTGGCAGAACGTCTGGGAGTTCAGCAGGATCAAGTGGATTGGGGTTAGGCAGTGCAGGAATAGGCATGCAAAAAAGTGATTCAGCTAGTGCACTGACTCCAGGTTCTAGTGGAACAGACCTCAGTTTAACAGGACTGGGTCAGCCAGGTGCAGGTTGGCCAAGTATTGGCTCCACAGGGCCAGGAGTTACTGGACTTGGTAGTACAGGATCGGGCACTGCAGGATTGGGTTCAAGCTATGGATCAAGTGGAATAGGTTCAGGTAGGACAGGTTTGAGCAGTACAGGGTCAAGTGGAGCAGGGTTTAGTGGTGCAGGATCCAGTGGATCAGCCTTGACTAGAACTGGGATAGGAGGAACAGGGTTAGGTTCAACTAGCTCTATCCCTGCTGGAGCATCCCCATTTGGAGGAGGAAGAACAACAGGCGGAAGTGATGTGCTGACAGGTAAGATGAAAATGATTCAGTCTTTACATGAGTGTGGGCTTTGAGCTGTAGAAAATATATTTCAATCATGATTCTACTTTTACTTATGCAACTTTTTTCACAGCACAAATTAACCAGCACTTGAAAGAGCTTCATCAGTATGCAAAAACAGACTGATGGAATGACCAGAGACCTGGCCAAAGACTGACCATGGAATATATGTACAATAATGATGTAAATAATGACATTAAGCAAGCAAATTGCAATACATTACATACATATCTTGATTTTTCGAATCATGGCCTTCAACTTAAACTTGAGGGATAAAATGAGCACTTTAATATAATATCAACCTGTAATATACAATCTTCCAAACATATGATTTAAAGTTTGGTCAGTTACACCAAATAAGGGAAGTGAACATGACATTATGATGTTCTTGCACATGTATTAGGTATGGAACATTTATTTTTGCATTTATGTGATTGTGTAAGTATGTTACTAATAATATCAATAATAATAAAATAACCAAATGAAATGTTTCCCAGTGTCATGGAGTGCCTCTTGGCCATAAAAGATATTTACAAAAGTAGACATGGGGACAAGAACCCTCAACTTACATACATCAGTGCTGTGTTGCAATAAATGGTGTTTGATTCTTGACATGCTTTAAGGGTCCATTCATAATCCAAATTGACGGTCCACCCCTGTGGCAAGTTCAAATTGTCTCTGTCTGCCAACCCCTCCAGGGTTCAAAAGGGAAAGGATGAAGGACATAAGAGTGTTTATAAAGGAAAACAATGAGTCATCCATGAGCTGAGAGGCAGATGCATGCCACCAGTATAATTAATAAACAAGGTGTGGGGGAGCAGAGGTTGTTATCAATCCTCTTTCGAACAAGGGCCACCTTTCTTATAGGCCCTAAAATAACTCTGGCCAAGCAAGAGCTATTGTCATTGTTTTGCGTCAGTGGGAAGTGTTATTTAAAACAAAACCCTCTCCAACCAAAGCAATCCACTCAGAGCCAAGGCTGAGCTATCATTCAGACACATTGCCAGGAAGATTATATAAGATTAGATAAGATGGTTGAAGATGTTCACACAGAGACTTTTGTTCTAATAAATTAACTCCAGGAACAATGAAGCAGTCAAGTAGTGAAAGAAAAAGAAACACTCTCACATTTGACTTTGTCCATTCAGGATATACCCTATGGGAAGACGCATTGTCTTCATGAAAAGGAAGAAGGCCCTTGTCACACGTCTAGAGAAACAGATTGGCACTAGTAACTAACATTTGTGCACATGTGCAGAATGTAAAACAATTAAGATTGTTTCCCATGCAGACTTGCTTCCTGCCACAAGGAATGCCAAAAACATTGAAATGAAAAAACAAAACAAAACATTGGAATGAAAAAAAATGTAAAGCTTAAGCAGAGCAGAAACTAGGCGCCAATTAGTAAATAGTGGCATCACAAAATGGAACCTACTGTTCTGCTTAAAGGAAATCCTTTGTTTGGCACAAGTGACTTCCACTTAAGGTTGTTGGAACTTCTTGCTGCGTGAGGAGCGCTCACGTTAGCAGTTCTGACATCTCAACAATTTGTGCATAAATTCTTGACAGCTCTGTTTCTGCATGTTTATGCACTATTGTCGTAAATAGGCTGCTATTGTCTTTATGTTCTCATGATACAAGTTTCAGAATAAAGGATGTACAGATGCGAGTTATTTCATCATTTATTTAGATGTTTCTCTGTTTTTATATCAGTGATGTATTTATGAACTTTGTATTTAAAATAATGTGCAAAATTGGAGCATATTCTTAGGTGCAATAAATGTGGACAGTAAACTTCAGATGTATACCTTTAATTTACATTGAATTAAATATTGATTCAATTTACTCCAGTTTTCCTTAACACTAATCTGAAGCTAAATCCACAATTTAACTCTTAATCCTAATCCTAACAATCCACTGCTGAAAATCAATAAGGTTCACCAGATAGTTTGTCAAACAATTTCAACCATTGCAGATTATCTATAGGGGGCTGCACTGCACCATCCTAGTCAAGTGAGATCGAGTCATGAAAGATCTACAGTTTGTACAGTGCAAAGATTAGCAGGAATTTATCGCATGAACAGAGAACAAACTTCTAAATGTAGTTGGACCGTCAGGTACCTTCAGCTGAAAACATTCCACATATGTTCTCTCCACCCTTGAAGAGGAAAGGATTGGTGCTTTTTGTTACTACCTCCTTCCGACTCTAATTGGTTATGAAACTCAGACCCCTGCTGTTTCCCTGGTGGATAAAGTTTTCTATCCACCAAAAACTAATTGCATTTCCTATTTTCTTGGCCCTCTTAAGAACCTGTGGTAAAGACATTAGAGGCCAAAACAGTTCTCTTGTTTAGTACTATAAATAAAGGGGGAAGCGGATTGCCACACAAAGGTTCACAAATTCCAGTCTTTAGGCAAACAGCCTTCCCTTTATTTACCTACTGACATGTGGATTATGTAATCATGAATGAACATACAGTCAAATAGCAAGAGTATAACTGAAGGGGTAAATATTTTGTAATAAGCGCAGTTAAGAAGACAAAAAGAATATGTGTAAAAATACAGTGCAAGAATTCTTTTAACAAGAATGTAATATTACAGATCTATGTATAGCTAT
This sequence comes from Hydrocynus forskahlii, assembly GCA_037974365.1. Classification (NCBI taxonomy): domain Eukaryota; kingdom Metazoa; phylum Chordata; class Actinopteri; order Characiformes; family Alestidae; genus Hydrocynus; species Hydrocynus forskahlii. Next base: position 9,000,109 of record JBBPCX010000023.1, on the reverse strand, counting down.
ATATTACTCTGATATTTGATAAACTCTGATATAACTAAAAAGGGCTATTTCCACTCATCTGCACTTATTCTCCTGGTTTAGTGTATCTTTTTTGAATTACATGTTGTGATTGCACAAAATGAACAATTTCATTTTAACCATTTTATCACAGCAAATCTTGAACACAAACTTGAACATAAACAGATTAGATAAACAACAATAAAACCAAACACAAAACAGCACAAAAGGAAATCATGATTTTGAATAAATATTTAAAATCAGGAAAAGTATTCATAAATACTATTCATAAATTAAGATCAGGAAAGAATAACTGTAAATAAAAATTAAAGGAGAAAAAATAATCTTAAAACCGACTAAATTGTAACCTAAAGACAATAACAGGCGTTTGTGGCATTTTGTGGTAAAAATATACACAATATGTGATACTGGAAGTCTGCAAAACACTGGCCTATCGGTGACTGGTGTTTCATGCTGATGGCAGGAACTGGGTGGGAAAGTACACAGGATTTCAAACATCCATCATGTGGTGTGTTAACACTGCACACAAGTGATACAACTGTGTAATAAAAGTTATAAAATGTGATAATCCATATATAAAAAATCAGTTTCTGTAATGAAATCAGTTTATTGTCATTTCTTGTAGAGTACTGCCAATGTATTAAAAAAATACAATTGTATATATGGTTAGAGTGTTCATATATGGTTAGAGTTTTTTTTTTAAATTAATATAAAAATCTGAATCAATTTTAACACATTTTCTCTGATTTGTTTGAATGATCATATTTTATTCAGACACTTTTCGTCTTTTTGTCACCTTCACCCCACCTTTGTTTCCAGTGTTAGCTTACCGAAGATACCCTAAAAATTATGTGGATGAAAATATTTATTGTTAGTAAATACATTTAGAGTGGTAGAGTGTGAATAGCAAAGCCAACAGAGCCCTTAAGAATAATAAACACCTTTCCCTGGACATAAGGTAGGAAGTCCCCTGTAAACAGTAACTGCCCATGACGATCTACTGAGAAAGGGATTCACAGAAATGACCCAAAATGACAGCTGTAAAGTTTGTGGTCACTTTAAACAAATCCTCCACTTATTTTGAGAAAGGTACAGTAAAAACCAAAGGACCACTTCAAGTTCTGATTTTATGTCTAAGACTCATCCTAAAAATACATTAAATTAGTATTTTCTACACACAATACTCCACAGTGGCAAAGCAAAAACAGGTGTTTTGCTAATTTATTAAGAATAAAACATGGAAGTATCCCATTTACATAAGCATTCAGACCTTTCACTTAGTATTTGGTTACAGCACCTTTAGCAGTGATAACAACCTCAAGTCTTTTTGGGAATGATCCTATAAGCTTAGCACACCTTTCTTTTAATAATCTGCCATTCTTCTTGGTGGATGAATGACAGATGCTGTATTGGGTTCTGGTCCCGACTCTGGCTGGACTTTCAGAGTTTTCCTGAAGCCATTCCTTTGTTTTCTTGGTGGTATGCTTTGGGTCGTTGTCCTGTTGGAATGTAAACCTTCACCCCACTGGAACTCTGGAAAAGGTGTTCCCTAAGAATACAACAAATCCTCCACTTACTGTTGTATATTTTATGCAACCATCTTTCCCTCTATCTTTCCACACATTAGGAATAGTTAAATCTCTGTTTCATCAGACAAGAGGATTTTACTTATCATAATCTGAGAGTCCTTAAATTGCTGTGTGGTAAACTCCCAGCAGGTGATCATGTACCCGTTAGTGAGAAACTTCCTTCTGACCACTCTACCATACATTCCTGTCTGGTGGAGTGCTGGATTGATATGTGTCTTTCTGTACGGCTCTGCACAAAGAATCTCTGAAACAATTCTTTGGATCTCATGGCTTGGTTTTCAATGTGACATACTCCGTCAGCTGTGGGGCCTTATATAGACAGGTGTGTGCCTTTCTAAATTATGCCTAATGAATTCAATTTGGCACAGGTGGAGTCCAATCAAGAAGCTTCTCAAGAACCACTGAAAGGAGGATAAATGTAGTTGTAAATATTTAAAGACTTTAAATATTTGTTTATTTTTAATAAATTAACAGAACACTGTAAACTTCTGTTTTTGCTTAGTTGTCATGGAGTATTGTGTGTATACTGATTATAGAGTCGTAGACAACAAAATAAGAACTTGGAGTGAAAATAATGTACAGACACTGGAAGCTGGACTTTAGCTTATAAAACCCCATCAAGGATACAGGCAATATTTACATCCACCACTCTCATTGGCCAACTGTAAGTACTAGTATTCTAAAATGTTTCAGTGAAGGGTAATGTTAATGCTACAGCACACAAAGAATTTTTTACACCATTAAACCTATGAGGCAACAGCCATAGGAAGGCTCTTTCCTGTTTCAGCATGTCTGTGGCCCTGTACACAAAGCAAGGTCCATAATCACATGGTTTAAGGAGTCTGCTGTGGAGGAACGACAGTGGCCTGCACAGAGCTCAGACCAGTTCCTGGCTGCCTGCTGCTTCACTTGGTGAATGGGTTAAATGCAGAGGAAGAATTTCAGTGTTCATGTATGACAAATGGTCACTTTACACTTACACAATAAGATCATATAGATGTGGTCAGGTGTCCACATACTTTTGTCCATACAGTGACTTGCAACAGTTCTTATTGCAGTTCTTATTGCAAACTAATATGTTGCTTGCCTAACTCCACCTTAAATTTTGGCCAAAAAGCAGAATTTCTGTCTCATCTAACCACAAAGCATTATCACACATTTTAGGTGGGTCATTCTAATGCTTTCTTGCATACTCCAGCCGAAGACCACAAGCGTTGGATGGAGTTGTGTAAAGCACTCTGCCATTAGACTAAATCAGAAGAAATGTTTTTTCTGGAGTAGTGAATCATGCTTCACTATCTGGCACTCTCATTAATGATTCTCTGCTTGGTGATGGCCAGGAGAACACTACATAATGAAATGCACTGTGACCAGCACAGAGCCCAAACAACTTGTGCCCATGGTTTTGTTCTGAGATGTCCAATAACCTCAAATATGAGTGAAGGCCAAGTGTCCACATACCTTTGACTTTTGCAGCCAAATCCTATGCTGTTAATTGAAAATTTCTTAGAATTGGCCTTGGTCTTCATTTTTATATCTTTACTTCTGAAACTGGGTCTTATATCCAGAAAAGGCAAGCATCGTTAATGATTCAAATGTAGAAGCCAACCGCAAACTTATTAAAGCAATGTTGTACATTTGTGTAAATGTGGTGCTTCCAAAGCACAGGGGATGAATACTTATGCAAGCAGCTTATTTGAATTAATAATCTTTATTACAAAATATTACATAACCAATATATTACTTAAAACCACCATCACTGGTGCTGAACACTTTTGTGAGGCACCGTTTGCATTATTAAATATTACCATAACAGATTCCTGTTTTTGTGTGTTCACTTCAAGTGAAATCATATACTCCCTTGATATCAGAGTGTACATAGATGTTTGCGCAAGAGAAAGAAAACATTCAGGGTAGTGGTAAGCATACTACCTTTGCATTACCATGATTAGCTAGTTGGCATAAAGGTAATCCTCAGGTTCGTATCCTCTGAAAAGTTGTTTAGACAAAGCTGGAGCACTGGAGAGCAGGCAAAGGCTCATGAGCTCAGTGATGTATTTTGTTAACTAGATGGAAGAAAAGAAGTTGTTATTGGTAGCATATGTTGGTCATATAAACATTCTACTTGCCTGTCAGAGGGTGTCATCTACTGTTCTCCAATAGGAGTGATGTAAGACACACAAGCAAATGTGTAACTTAGACCATGTTTATGTTTGCGACCCGACCCCAATCCAAAGAAAACTCAGAGGCTCATCCAAGGTGCAGGTCTTTGTCTTAGGCTGGTGTCAGAGGCCTGGCACAGGTATGTGTCCTCCTTATGAGCCATAGCCTTAACTACTGTCTGAGGCTCAGGCTCTTTCCCTTTCAAACTGGACTCTATTGTGTGTGGACCCTCAAAGAGCACAAGACCATCATCTGTGGAGGACTCAAGAGCTGGTGCAGGAAGAGGATTCATCAATTAGAAAACAGAACAAAACAGAATCAAATAACAACTGTTTTTGCATAATAAGGACTGGTAATACAGATGATGTTCTTTTTCAGCCTAATTACAAGTAATAAGAGGGATTGTATTCTGATGACAATATTTTAAAAGTATTCTTATTTACATATAAATGAGAAATCTCTGTCATTTCTAAGGTGAAATGCAGACACCACCAAAATATTGTTACATATTAGTCTTACATAAAATGTGTAATCCAAGAGATCAACAGGCCAATATAACTGAAAAATCGTATTTTCATATATATTTTGTATAGAAGAGGTTGCGCATGGTTAAACACAGTTAAAGTTTCATTTTTCTGCCTTTGTCAAAAGGTCCACATTTGCACATTTAGCTGCATAAATAGTTTTGAATTCACTGTTTTTGTGAATTCTAAACAATTATAAATAACTAAATACATCTGCCTATTTATCCTGTGGCAGTTTAGGTCATTCATGTTGAAATCATATGGCGTGCTTCAGTCCAGACTGTTTTTAGAATGAGGAAGAATTCACACCAGCCAACTGGTACAGAATTCAGTT
>JBBPCX010000023.1:8957042-8990262 GCA_037974365.1 Hydrocynus forskahlii | reverse complement strand
CTTAAAGGCAAGGCAATGAAAGAAGCTTGTTTCATTCTAAAGGATAAAGAGAGGTTGGAAAATTGCCAAGTTAAATGGTAAAAAAAAAAAATATTAGAATAATGTAGGAGTTATCTACGCACTTAAGACTGTGCTCCTTCAAAACAAAACAGGTGTTTCTAATATTTAGTCTATCGTGTTGTTATCCAACATATTTATTTGCTATAACAACTGTTTCAGCATCACATACAGATTCAGTTTTGTTAAAAATAAGTCTAATCAAGTTACACTTGATACTCAAGCATTGATACTCAAAAGGAACACTGGATGTAACTGGAGTAATTTAAAAATGTTAATATTCATACATCTGTCCTCTAGTTCATAAGCTTTATTTCTTACCGTTCTCACTGTCCTGGCTGTGTTCAGCCACTAAACCAATCACAGGGATGGTGTCTAGCTCACCTACAAAAAGAAAAGTACCGGTAGTACTGGTACACATGCTCAACAAAGTACTGCTGAGACGTTTTTTAAACATTGTAACCTCATTCAGTTGTTTCAGTTCATACATACATATTCTCACCAACTCACGTTTGTTTCTTGTAGTTTGTTCGGACTCTTGAAGTTGGTCTCTAGTTGCATTTCGTTCCCTCTCGTACCTCATAACTGCAGATATTATAAGACATTTATAAGATTAAATTAATGTATAAAAACAGTGAATTGCATTTCACAATATTTAATAAATGGCATTACATACAGGGCACTAGGGAACCTTGAAATATGCATCTATAAAAGCAGTTCAGATGACTTCTGTTAACTCTGGACTGGTTAAGTTAGTACATTGTTCTTACTGGGTGTGCTGGCAGAAGTGTGCATGCGTTTTCGGGCTTCCTCTCTCCTCTGCTGAAGATGTGTTGTGTCCCCCATCATCACCTAAATGCAAACGCACCAAACTATTACATTTTATCAAGATGACATCAAAATTAATTCAGAAAAGAAAAAAGTTAAAATAATTTGAGATCACAGTGTAACTCTACAAGGAGCAGCAGTCCTACCTGAATTCTAACCTGCTCTGGGGGCCATAGCCCACCCCAGATGAATTGCAAGTAACCAAAGAGCAGGGTGACACTGAGGAAGGTGAAGTTACTGGCTACTCCTATGACTGCTGATGTTAAAGGAAAATTATACAAGAGGTATCTGTGAAGAAAGGGAACAGTACTGAAAGCTCGGAATGGTCTTAGCACTGTAAGCATTAAGCACATGAGACAGGGTGTACATGAGTTTGTATAAACTAAATCAGCTATGGTCAGGATATGCTATAGTTCAGTTACAGCTGAAAGAAACGCTTTATATACCCAGCTTAAATGTACAATATTTCATATAAAAAAGAACAGTTTTATTCAGAACAAAGCAAGGAAAATAAGAGCTATGTCAGTATGGAGACTAAGCACATGCTTGTCACAAATACTAATAATCACCTCATTCTAATTATTAGCCACTGTAATTTTCCACAACTGTTGGATTTTCCAATTTAGTAAATGTTCATCCATTGAAGTAAGTAACTGTAAATAAAATAATTCAGAATCACACAAAGTCATCATTTATTCTTAAAAAAATAACAAAAGTTCTACATTGGTGTCTCAACAACACATTTTGAGGACAGCAGTGGGTAATGTTTATTAATTTAAGATAAAACTGTGTTAAATCTGGGAGCTTGTAAGTATCATCAGCGAGAAACCAAGACAGCTAATCAGTCAATTTTGCCACTTTAGGCATGTATTTTAGTTATGGTTCCTACAATGAACAAAAAAGTTCAGTCACAACTATTTATATGGCAATTAATCACCAGATCAAATTTAACTATCATGACATGCCTAGCTAGGTAGAAAGGTGCCAGAACTATAAAATGTGAACAAGACACACACCTTATACCAGTGAAGTAGGCATGGATTCTAAGATGGGCAGAATAGATCTGAACCTGTCGAGACTGAATCTCTATCATAGCCCCTATAGTGGGGTAATACTGTAAGGAAAAGAGAACATTCAAAAGTCATATACTTCTACCAAGTAAGCATGAAAAAAAAAAACTATTTTTATACAGTTGTATTAAATTAAGCTGAAATATGTCAAAAAACAAGAATGACGTAGCACACATGACTTAGTTTGCACTGTATTACTGGAATTGTATATTATTATATAACTGAGAGTGAGAGGAAACAAGTATCAGAAATTTAGTTTTTGGTTTTTACAATACCATCAATACATATATCCACTTCAAACTAATACGTTGTGCTTATGAATGTGAACTAAATGTATGTACTCATAATCATAAATAAAGTGCAAATGCTTGCTTCTCTTTTACCTTCCTTGCCATCAGTCTGAGAGCATTTTGTAAAATCTTGTGTGGCACACCTGGTTGAGGACAACTAGTTGAAGTTCTACAAATTTTACACTTCCGGGTTACTGAACAAATTGCACTAACAGGGATGTTTACAGGGATGTTCTAATATTGATGTTCCTCACAAATTCACCAAGGTTTCTTTCATTTAGCGTGAAATCTTCACAACTAATGGTAATGTCTTTTGTAAAGAGACTATGTCCATAAAAAACTGTTTTTCATTAATTTATATTATTAACACTGACATGTTTAATAAATATTTTCCAGGCACTTTAGTTTATCCTGCTTTCCTCTTCTGCATTTCTTCCATTTCTCCTTATACGAAGTGAGAATGTAGCGTCAGTTCACCATCATCCTCCACTTCAACACAGATGACGCTGAAAAGGACGAATCAAGCGGCTGGTCCTAGCATCTCCTAGATATGTGCTAAAGCTGTAAGCTTGGCAGTTCCTTCTCTACACTGACATAGCACTCACCGCTGCTCTTGGTGTATATCACAGTGGGGCCTTCAAAAGTGGTTTCCATTACTCCAGTTTGTCCTAAAGCTGCAGCTGGGCTGTTTCTGGCACTCAGTTAAATGAACTGCTTCTGTTCTCTAGCCACCAAACTGCTCTAAGGGCATCACTATCGACACTGCAGAACTGGACTTTGTTCGTTTAGTTGACATGTGCTATACCCGATTTATCTTTGACTTTGTGAATCTGTGCCAGTCTGCTACCTCAGTTATTTGCGCTGCCTTTAGGGCTCCTTGAGTTCTCTTGTTTTTGCATTCTCTACTACAGTGGCCCTGAGAGTCAAAACGCAATCACATTTACAAAACACACACACATATCAAAAACACACCCACATTTCAAAAACACACCCACATTTCAAAAACACACCCACTTTTCAAAAACACACCCACTTTTCAAAAACACACCCACTTTTCAAAAACACACCCACATTTCAAAAACACACCCACATTTCAAAAACACACCCACTTTTCAAAAACACAACCAATGTGTCACCAAGCCCTATCTAACTGTGAAGTTTCACATTAGAAGTGCGAGATACATTTTTCATATTTAACCTTTAGATTTAAGATAATTTAAGACTCGCTCTTGTTTGTGATTGGACACTACCCATCGTTCTGTCGTGAGTGACATGGATACTGTGCAATCACATACAAGAAGTGTGGTCCTGCCCTTTCCATTATCTGAAATGTAGGTGTGTTTTTGAAATGTGGTTGTGTTTTGACTCTCAGGGCCAACGTACTGTACTGTAAAAAGGCTTCACAAGTATTTCCTACAAATGCGTCTCCTTAAAACACAGCTCCAATTGTTTCTTTAACATTTGTTTATGCTGATAAATACATACTTTTTGTTCATATTTACAAATACAAATTCAAAAGACACTGTACAAATTTGAAGTGAATTTATTAAATAAAAAAAGTAAAGTAATACATGTATTCCGAAGGTTGGGCATGATAGAGTGCACGAGCGCAATTGTCCTCAGAGTACTTACAGAGTCAGACTTGTAGTCTGGGAAGAGCTCCACCTCTATAAGCTGCTTCTGCTCAGACAACCCTGTCAGGAACAGGGGAGAGAACAGCAAGGTGCTCAGAGTCTGTAGAAGGCTTGAGCGATAGTGCAGCATGGCCTGATGGGACAGTATACAACAACAATTAGCAAACAAGATACAATACTATTTTCAGTCTACTATTAAAATGCTGACCCCAGAATTATGAGACATGAGAAACTGCAAAGTATTTTGAAACAATGTGACTCGCTTCGTATGATAATGTTGTTGCACAACTGGGTTGTGTTACTGTTATAGAAACTGCCATTAAATATACTAGGACAGACAAAATTGGATAAGAGTTGAACATGGTATAATGCTCTAAACCTGGTATTACCGGCTGGCTAATGATTATAACAAAGCATAGGGTGCCCTCTTGTGGATGTTGTCAATCAGTAATCTTAACTGGCATGTTGCAAATACTTTCTTGACCATTACAATATGTGCCAGAGGTCACAAACAACTATCCATCATGAAGATGAGCAGTGACCAAACTATTCAGCTGGGAGAAATGCCAAATCAGCATTAAGATGTCTTGTGAAATCACCAAATATTGTAACAAACGGTTTTGGACTACTACAGTTACTACAGTTAACAAAAGGCTCAATTTTAGAAACCAAATTCTATGAAAAAAAAAAAGCAATTCCACAGCTCTCTGTTAGTAATGCAAAAAATACTGATAGTTTTTATATCACTGACTACACTTCTGGCAGTACCACTAGACCTGAAACTGACGACAAATATAAAATAATTTTAAATAAAGAAAATCTAAAACAAAAGAAATTCATAATGAAAACCAACTTCCAGATTGAAATGAATTTTAAAGTAACAGTAAATTAAACATACACATTTTTAATAAAACTACATTAAAACAAAGTACTGTAGCCTTGGTGTAGAAGAAAAAAAAATCCCACTTGTGGGACTAAGAAAGGGTTATCTCATTTTAAAACTCTCCACTCTTACTCACAGATCGAGCCACAGTGGACACGATTGTCCCATCCTTGGTGTAGCAGGACATTTTGACCATGAACATGCCGAGCTGCTCATTAACTGGAGATTCTGGCATCTCCAGCTCAAGAGAAACTCTGTAGGGCTGGCCGTACATCATCACCTACAGAAGAGACAACTGGTGGAATTACTGTATATTAAACCATGTGATTTTTGGGCAGGATTTTTACTTTTAAATATTTTCGTAGAGCATGTGTTATGCAACACGAAAAGGAGCTGATAGAATCTGGAGGAAGAAACTGTATTAAAGTGAAAAGATTCCGGACTATTATTTGTGTCTCTGTGTATTTTAACAATGGGTCCCTCACCTGCTCTCTGCCATTCTTTAAGAGAGAGATGTTGGCCATGGGGAATGAACAGAGAATGGAGCTGGCAGGCTCGCAGTCAGTTCTGCAACAGTTTCATAATGATTAGTTATTTCTAACAATATAATAATGTTGCTCCTATTAAGAGTTGAGAAAGCAGTAACTAGGGAACAGAAAGTTCTAGTTTACTCAAATACAAAAACAAAGCGCTGAAGACGAGCACTAACACTTAATATAACAAAAAACTTAAAGGGGAAAATGTCTGCAGAATTAAATCATTGAGATGTGAACCATGTGTGATAGTTTGATATGAAAAGGTGTAATGTACAGAAATGCATCAAAGCATTTTTTTTACAACAAGGGACTGCTACAAGAGATGACTACAATGCAAATGTAACCACATTATTTGATATCCAAAACAACTTGTGAACCTTTGAGTTTATATATGTAACGTTGATAATGGCAAGTAATAGAGACAGATCCAAAATACTGTTTTCTTTGGTACTATTTTGCCTTACAATGCCCAACATGTACCTATTAATATGCAGAGGAAGCTTTGTATAGATAGTCTCTTTTTAAGGGCTCTTTTTAATTTTTCATCCTTTTAATTTGTATTCAAATTGTTTTCATGTTTTACTTTATTTTGTGTACTGTATTTAATTGTGTCACATAAAGCTACCAGATATCTAAATTTCCTTGGGGTTCAGTAACGTATGCATGCTATATGCACATGTTAGTGTCAGACACAGCTGATCAGTTGATTACTTTGCTGTTCTTAAGTTGAAGTGGGTGTGTAAACACTAATGTGCAGAGCAGCAGATACTCTAGGAGCAGTCAGGGACTCTTCCTGAATGAATGTTTAAAAAAGGTGTTTTAGGGAAACAAAAATGATCTTAACTACCATAAAACAATGTCTTGGGTCAAGCAACATATTTTTAACCATTTCATGTAATAGCTTCAGTGATTTAGGAGCATTAAATACTTGTTACTGATGTTTGGTTCTTTCCCTCACGGCAGTTAACAGTTTCTATACAATGGTGCATTTTAAATCACTTTCAAATTTTATTTTCAGGCAAGTGACTTGTATTTGTAAATGAGACACTGAAAAGGTGGAATTTCTAAAGATTAGACAAACTACAATATAAAACTGGCACAGTATTCACCATCATGTTAAAACCATCAGTGTACATACAACGCATGTCAAATCACGTGTCTGTACCTGTACTGGTAGTTCACTGGTGTGGAGAAGCTGACAGTGGGCATGTAGGAGTAGTAAAAGCTGCCATAGAGAAAGATGGACACCCAGAGCAGCAGTACCAGAGTGCAAAATAGAATAGCGGCCCGCAGCAGAGTGCGCCGAGCCCTCAACAGGGTAACAGCCGCCACGTCCTGGAGCCAGAGCAGAATGGGCCCCATCATTGAGCCCATTTCCTCCAGGCCCAGATTGAGGTCTGCCTCTCCCTGGACTGTGCCTGCCCTCTGCTCCTGGCACAGAGTGTTGCCTCTCAGCATTCATATAAGTCAACACAAACACTCTGGCGTGAGTAAATGTTAAATCCCAAAGATACTGTGTTCCTTTTCCAGTGACATTTGAACTTCTGCCACTTCAAAAATGCAGAGTCCCTGCATTATTCTCTGAATTAGTTCACTGACTGTTGTCTGAAGAGCTTTCTTCTCAGAATAGCCCAGTTTCTGTTTGTTGTTGTTCTCAAAAACCTAAAAAGAACAATGTAGGGTAAAGATCCTGCAAAACAATGTTCTCACATAGTTTAGAATTTCACTGAATGATACAAATAAGAAGTATTTTTGTCCATTCAGATATAACGTACATTGCATGACTACGCAAGCCACTGTATTTCGAAAACAAGTGGTTGAACAGTTGCAGTTGTGTTAGGAGTAAAAGAAAGTGTAAACTGACCATTTTATCATACACAACACAGTACACAGTGTGGACAGTGTAAAATTCTTTCTTTGCATTTAACCCATTCACCAAGTAAAGCAGCGGGCAGCCGGGAATGCAACACCTGGGTACCAGTGTATGGGAACGGTACCTTGCTCAAGAGTACCTCAGTGGTGCCACTAGCAGTCCTGGGATGCGAACCCACAACCTTACGATCACAGGGCAACTCCCTAACCTCTTGGCCACCAGAGACACGTTTGACAATATGTGGTACTGCTGTTTAAGTGTCAACGAATTAAGTGAGAAAATTAAGCCAAATAAATATTAATTAAACCAAGTTATATATATAAAGGGGTTTGGTGTTTGTTACTATTGTGCCCATTGTAGACAAACGAGCTAACAGAATCACACAATTTGTTTATGCCTTTTGTACTAAAAATAACTAATGGCTACAATGTTTGAGGTATATAAATCTATGCCACAATAGTACCTCTAGCAAGTAGTGCCAAAGAGCAGAGCATGTAGCTAGTGAGCTAACATCATCACTGAATGTGTTGCCTATCTAGGAGCTAGCTTATCATCCCTAGCTAGCGTACGCATGAAAACACGGGGGAGAAAAGAGCTTGCTGTCCCAATTTAGTAGCTTTCTCAGTCATTAAAACGTGACAATATAATGTAAAATAACTGCCCTACTGACCTGCTTAGGAAACAGGAATCACGGGGCCCGAGATTCAGGCATATTACTACAAGAAATAAATGGGCGAACTTCATAACCACCTTCGACTTCCGCCTACAGAAATAGCACGGGAACTACAAATACGGAAACCGTGTACGGACATTCATCCTACCACGAAAGCGAATAGGGGATAGAAATTAGTGTGATGTGAATCCACACATATGTATATTTTTTAATTATATCCCACACTATCCTTAACAGCTCATGGTTTATCATCTGAGATCATTTTGTTTTTTTAGAACACAGAATAAAGCCAGTCCCACTGTTATAATAAGACAGCAAATGGACCTGGCAGGGAAAGGGAGCAGGGGGATACTGATGCAGTTGAACTACTGTGGAGATGTGGAGGATATGCTAACCTGGGTGGGAGAGAATACTGATGCAAAATGGTGCCTCAGTACAGACTGAGACTGCCGCAGTTCCCATGGTAACAGGAAAAAGGGAGGATATAAAGAGGCGACGGGAGGATGGCTTAGACATTACATGCAGTGCTAAACCATGTCATGTTTTCCTCCATGTCATGTATTTTCATCCACTGCCACCTCCCCTCTCCCCCACCCAAACTGTGGCAGAAATGCTACGGGCCAACCCACAGAGCAGATCAGTTCCACTGGAGCCCCCCTCTTACTGGTTTGGCTCGTTCCATTCACTGCAGAGGGGAGTTTTCTATGCATGTACCAAGAGCCTGGTGCTCATTGTAGCAGAATTGCAGTGCATTGGACTCTACAGAGCTGGGTAGCATCCACACTGTCTATGAGGGTGGGGTCCGGCTGCACTGAGAGCAAAAACACCGCCAGACAGAGGGAGAGAAAGGAATAAGGAGAGAAGAGGAGGTAGAGCTAGCTCCAGAAGAGGAACGCATCAAGGGTAAGAGAGAGGAGAAGAAGGGAGAAAGGCTGATGGAAGGCCCAGAAGAATGGAAATAGACTAGCACGTCTCTTCTGATCCTCCCCCTCCCCCTCCCCCTTGCCTCTCCTTCTTCATCCACCCTTGCCTCCATCCTCCTTCAGTTGCTACTGAAATTGGAATTATGCTTTGCTGTTTTAACAGTTGGGCCTATAATTTATGGTGCTTACCTTACTGAGGTCTCACAGAGGACATTAAATCATTCTGTAGGTATGATATGATAATCTAATTTTGTATTACTGGTGATGTGTGAGTAGCCATGATTACTGCCAGTGCAAGATGTAGGGATGTATACAGGACTGTAAAATGAATCAATGAATTAAGCGGCACTATAGTAAGCACTGTTATCTGTTCATTTGTCAGCAGTTTCTGAGAAATGTGATGCTCCTCATGGAGGGGACTGATTTGTCTGTGGAGGATGTGGTCTCTGTGTGTGTGTGTGTGTGATCTTCAAACACAGGTGCATTCTGATTTAGGTTCACCCAGAATTAGTATCTGAGGATGATGAAATAAAAAGATTATAAAATTCCTAAATTAGCCCTTACCATTCGTTTGGCCGTAATACAGTGCAAGCAGCAGAAATGCAGAAGCTGAATTTATGCTAATCAGAAGTGGTTCTGAATCCTGTGGTTCTGCAGCATGATGATGAGATCTGTTGCAATCAGATGGTCACTCCTCAAGGTGATGTTTAGGTTTTTTAGGACAGGCAGCTTTTAGCAAGGAGAGCAGAGATGTAAGTGGTGGTGAGGATAGGATGGGTTTGCAAGATGACAGCCTTCTATCTGAAGCAAGAAATGTGCTGTAAATCTGCCACTCACTGATTCTTGCAAGCATTAATGGTCTCATGACAATTCATGGAAACAATAAACTGATGCAACCTGTGTGGCTCTTAATCTTCTGCTAGTGGTATTTTTTTTCCAACATCAGTATGTGTGTGTGTGTGTGTGTGTGGCAGGATGAAAGGAGACACCCCTGTGAACAGCACCATGAGTGTCGGTCAGGCCAGGAAGCTGGTGGAACAGCTGAAGATTGAAGCCAGTTTTTGTCGGATCAAGGTGAGAGAGGGATCAAAACAGACATAGCTCCAATGTGATCCTGTATCCGTCTGCTTTTCAGTACTTTCCTCACTCTGGACACCCCATTTTGTATCAGACATGGCCACAGAATCAGGTTAATAGGTATGGCCTATTTCTGGCAGCCCCTCCAGCCATGGATGCTCCACAGTTTTTCACTTTCCTCTTTGCTACACCTTCACATTTATGGAGAACGCATGGAAAGGTGTTAGTGTCATGTCAAGTCAGGGGTGCTAAATGTTTTCTATAATGGTTCCATTTTCATACAGCCCTTATAAATCTGCTTAATAAAAAGGATATTGATGTACAAATTCAGTAAGCAATAAGGCCATGATCTATTGATCATGTCCTGACATTTAAAATTTTAATTGATAAAAAAGTAAGTAACCATGGTTGATTTCTACACGGATAATTGTTCAGTTAACTTGCCATTACAAGTTCAGCGGACGCAAACCAAACTTTTTGCTAACCACTTTTGTATTAAATTAGATATGACAGGTCTCGATAAGCCTACGTATCAGTTAAAATAAACTATTCAGTGAATCAGTCCCCTCATTGTACACTTATTTGTTGAGCATTTTGATTTCTGCATAATTACGTACACTTGAGTGGGTTTCAACCATGCTATTTTCATTTTGTTGCTGTCTGAAACTTCACATTCATTCATGTCCATAAATTGAAATTTTCAGCTGCTGTTTACATTTACATGGAAATTAAAATCAAAATACCAAAAACACGTATCACATAAATAAAAATATTGCCAGCTCATTACATCAGTGCGGAACCGTGAATGAGAACAGTCTGGACTAGTCCTGGCTCTGTCAAATCCAGTAAAAACTGGTCGCAGTCACAGTCCTCCGCTGGTGGAATGAGCTGCCAAAGGTGACCAGAGCAGCAGAATCCCTATTTCTTCAAAAACCTCCTTGCCCTTCTATTTGAATAAGCTTACATCATCTTGAACTACTCTGTAATTAAACATTTTAGAACTTAGAACCCTCCTCTTGTTCTCACACTGTCCTGAAGCTGGAGTGTTTCCTCAAATTGTCCGCTTTGGATAAAAGCATCTGGCAACTGAATCTTATGTAATCTAAATGTAGGAGATGTGAGTTTTTGTTCCAGTAGTGATAAAATGCATGATCAGCAAGTGATCACTGCTGCAGGATTTGTATAAAACAGCAGTTAACCAACTCATCTATATTTTAGTGTCTATATTGTATTGTTTTATATGCCCATGCCAAGGAAAAGTCTGCTTCAGTTTAATGAAATGGACAATAAAACACTCTAATATTCTAATTAGTATCAGCTATGAGCAGTAGACAAGGCAATGAGTCCCAGTCTCAGACTCCAGAAAGGGTTGTTTGGAGTGATGTAATAGGATGATTTTCAGTTATTCCAGTTAATGCCGTTATTTGAGTTATAAATGTATAGAGAATCACCTTTCAGTGAGAAGAATGAACACACCATGTAAAGGCTCCATAGCACTTGAAGGTTTTTCAGAACTGCAAGCCATGAATTATTTGCAAACTTTATTTTAAAAAGTGTGGGTTCTCAAACTTGGCAATTTTTCTACTCCTAACATAGCAGACATGAGGGGCTTTTAAGTACTTAACAGTGTGAATCAGGCCTGCTAGATAGGGACGACACAAACATTTGAATAGCATGGTGCCTCCAGGACTGGAATGGCACCATTAAGCTAAGTGATCCAGAAAAATGTATCCATTTACAAGGCTTGTCATAATTCAGCTGACCTCTACTTAGTGTTTTAGTACTTTACTATCATTCTGTTCCAAACCCTTCAAAGTACATTTTTTCCCATTTTCATTACAAATACTTTTAGACTCTTTCAAATGGTCCATTTGGCATGGAATATTTAGTGTAGCGTACACTGTAAAAATGACAGTATTTGTTTTTTACACACCCAGGTGTCCAAGGCTGCTGCAGATTTGATGGCTTACTGTGACGCCCATGCCTGTGAGGACCCCCTCATCACCCCTGTGCCCACCTCAGAGAATCCGTTCAGGGAGAAAAAGTTCTTCTGTGCCCTCCTCTGAGCGCTTCCCAGGAAAAATGTAATTAGCCTTGTTAGATGATTCTGACTGGTGTACACACCTTATAGATACACAACACAAAATATCATGGGATAGTTTTCGATTTCTGGCCAAGACTAAACATTCATAACCTTGTTTGTGTGAGGATGTTGTATTTTCTGTGTTCTATGAGAGACCCTCTATCTCTATAAAGGGGCTGTGCAATAGACAGAAAAAATAACAGAGTGATGTAAGGAACACACACAAGCACATTTTTCTAACCAACAAAAGGGAAACAGGTGATGGGTTGGATTTCAAATTTTATTACACATAGAAGTAATATCCTTTGCTTTATGGAATTTGCCTCAAACAATATACAACTGTAGCTTATGTGTTTATTTTGTTCAGGTTTTTTGTTTTCAGGTATCCTTTGAAATTACTATGATTATAGGTTTTGGCATGGTGTAAGAGTAATTTTTTGGGACATATTCGCCAAGTGGAATGCACAGACCTAGACACGATCAACTGAATCACTAGGGGATTGTACGAATTGCCTTGAATAGCATCAGATGACTGTTAAGAGTCCAAATTGAAACTGCAGTCATACATTTTTGTGGTCCAACCTGGGGTTTACAAAATTACTGTGTACAGAATCAGAGGAGAATAAACAAAATGCTACCAAGACCTGTGGTTTGTGTCCTTTGCAAGGTCAACAATGATCTACAGAACATAAATGGAAGAATCCCTCTCCATCACGTCCTCTCTACTTTCATTATGACCCATGATAGAAACTGGTCTACAATTGCAAATATTAACCCTCTCAATGTCATTTAGCTCTCATAATAGGGCATATGCACTTCTTTGTTATGGACTAAATGGCTTTTGTCAAACATGGACATTACACTCATTTTTGGTTTTTAAAAAATAAGCATAACTGAAGAGCAGCACAGCATGATGTCTGATAATTATAACACCTATTTCTGCAAAAATTATTTTGTGAAAAGGGGCCGTTTTTATAGCTTAATTTATATATACGGAGGTATGGATTGGGGAAGAAACAATAACCTTTAAACTTTTGTCATTCCAGAAAAGTGTTATGAGCCCTTTAATATACTGAAAGACATGACAATAGCAAAATGTAGCAGTAAAATTGCAATACTGATAGGTTGCCCTTCATAACAGTAAACGTTAAAACATTTAACTGTTCTTTCTTCCACAGTCTTTCCCGTAAATATGCCAGTGTTTCATTTTCACCGTCTTATTTTGCCATGGTAAAATTACTTGTCTGAGAACATGTTCAACATTCAGCCCTCTCCATTATCAGGTACCACTTGATAAGCAGAGTTAACCAAATGTTTTCTTTATTAAGGCATTTTTACTGAAATGCACTGTGACACAAGGATGTCATGGAACAATTCAGTTTATCATGACCACATCTCTGCATGTCTAACAAATATATTTGGAATTAACTCTTACAACCTGGTAACTTCTAGGTAGCATTTTCTAGGTAGCCATTGTTAATTAAATATTAAACATCATTGCTGTCATTTCTGAAAATGGAAACTAAACTACACTACTGACAGTTTTGTCTGTATTAACTCTTAAAATGCTGAAACCAAATCCTTAAAGAATACCATGGATATCAGAAAATGACAGCCAGTAGTCCAGATTCACTGAAGACCAAGAAAACATGTACAGTCTTTGTGGTTTTGGCTTAATTGATCAATAACCATGAAACATTAACAAAAGTTGCTCTTGTCCAAACTAATAGTTTGTGCCAACACAGTCAAAGAACTAAGATAAGTAAAGAAACAAATGACAGAATGTAAAATATTCCCTGCATGTCCATATAGAAAACAAATTCTCAGTTGTTGTGAGGCTGGACTACTAGATGCATCTTTGATTGTATCCGGGTGCTTTGAATAGACAAAGAAGCGATGAGCATGCCTGCTCCATAAAGGCAGAGGAGGGTCAGCAAAAAAGGACAGCAACCTAAAGTAAAAATGTAAACCCAAAAGCTAATTACAGGAAGGAATCACACCATTCTCGCAGACAGCTGTAGCAGTCGCCTTGCTGTTTCACATTTGCTCCACATGTATCCTTTAACCAGTCCCGAAACAGCTCCTCATCCTTCTTCAAAACTAGGAACTGCCCAAGAACAACATATGCCTGTTGGGAAGAATGGAAAGTGAATGCCACAATATTAGTTCAAAGAACAACATCTGCTGGTAAAACCTATTACAATCTCATTTTACTAATGGATAGAAACCCAAATCGTCTAACTTTGTCAAACCCTTTTTCTTCCAATCTCTTGCCAAGCACTTCACCAATTCCTGCAAGCGCCATCACTGGCTTCTCGCCCATGGGCTCTGCCACAAACTCCTTGTGTTTCTGGGATGTTGACGACATTGTACGTTTGGGATAAAGACTTTCAAAGGTTTTAACTGAAAAGATTCAAAAAAGAATTAATTATAGCACATACTTTAATAAATTTAACATTACTAATAATTCTTTAAGCAGAAAAAGTAACTGGCCTACATTTCATGCACAATAACGGCCAAATTTCCACTGCAACTCTGCCTTTACCTGTGTGACTAACCAGAGCATTATGATAATGTTGAACCTGCAGTAGAACAGGTTACACTTGAAATTTGATATCTAAAATGCAAAATCTAAAATGCAAATAAAAGCCATCCTTCCATTCAGATTAGGCTCTTCCAGATTGTTTCCATACTGGACAATAAGTTCTGCATAGTTTAGTAATTAAGAAGGCAATTAATGTATGACATATTTTCTGCTCTTGACACACAGAATTACAGAATGAGAATTCATTAACAGTGGTGGCGACAGGAACCGTACACCCAAAACAACTAATGAGTCTAACTTCTTTCACAGAGACCTCCTGTTTAAGCTACTGTATGAAACGGTTTTCTGATCCACTACATTTTACTTTGGTTTACCATAGTCTTAGGTGAAGCCTTCGGGCTGAAAGGTTAGTGTGTTGTTGGGGAGACGTATTTTCTCAGCTTTAATTAACCACTTAAACCACATGAATGTTTACATGTCAATAACAATTACACATAGATAAAAAAAAATATGAAAATTAAGAATAACAAGACTTTTAAGGCTAGGTGTAATGACCTGGAAACAAGGATCAACTAAGAACAGGTTTGGTGAACAATTGGTTTCCATGCACTCTGGAAACAGGGCGGCGTTCCCCTGCTTTACAGCAAACAAATAGACTACTTTATTAGGGACATTAAATTGACTGTTAATATTATTACCAAATTAACATGTTAATGTGTTAATACTAACAGCTTCTCTGTTAGCCTCGTGGCTAACGCAGGATAATGAAAGCGAAAGGGCGCGCTCCGATACTAACAGGGAAACTCAACGCGGTAAAGCAGATACTAAACGTGGAGATCTGCGTCGTTTTAACAGGTAAAATGTTGAGCTCTCAGTGAGCTAAACGGCCTTTCGCAATACAAAATCAGGCGTGGAGAAAGTGGTATGTGCTGTCTGTTGTGGAGGGGACAGGCACCACGCACATGCTAACGCAGCGGGAGCTTCGTTCAAATTCATTAGCCTACGAACTAATTATTCACTGCTAGCTAAGCGTTTTAATTCGACACCCCAAGGCCAACCCAAAATCTTCTCTCTAAACCAATAATAACTGAAAAAACGCACACCGGCCAAATATACAGTGAATTACCTCGGTTAACGCCCAGTCGGAGCTGCTGCAATCCTAATCCACTAGCACACGGTATGAGCCGAAGGCCAGTCTAGAGCGAGCTAACTGTTCAAAATCAAACCACATTCAGAACTTCCTGAACCCGCCTTCCACACGCACACGCCATCCGCTCCCTCCCACAGCTCACCATGCTCTGGTCCACACTGGCCTCTAGTGACCACAGCCTTGACCTCCTCCGGAAGCTCCTGTCTTGTGATCATGTGTTAATGGGAGTGAACGCAACATGGGTGTGAGAGAGTAGTGCCGGTCAAATAAAAAGGGTAGAATAATATGAAATTTGAACAATATTAAATAAATGAATACAAATATATAAATATAATTGTAGGCAAATAAATGTAAAAGAAAAAGATTTAACATTTGAGTTTAAATTATTTAAATTAGGGCAGGGCATTATTTACTGAACACCGACAATTATTTAATTGCACCTTAACGCAGGTTTTAAAAAAAAAACTTTTATTTTGAAAGTTCGTTAGCTTTTTGGGCACGTGGGTGCGCACGTGCACGAATTACAGTGCAGTCTATATAGGGGTATTTTACATTCGAGCCCTGCAGGAGTTCAGTGTACGCTGTACAGTACGAATACAGGTTTACCTTTACATTTTCTTTAAGGGTAAAGTATTAAGCCCAGTTTAAAATGAAATTAAAGTATTTTGGGAGCATATCTGAGGGCATATTTAGGGTATACACTATAAAAATAGGCATTTTTAGGCATTTTTTACCACATCACAACATAGCGGTTTTTCACTATACATGTGTGCTCTTGGAACGGAACAGCGCGGGTGCTTTTGGAATGTTTTGTGTATAACAATGTGATTAATTGCGAACAACATGATTGATCGTGACTTTAAAAAACCCTATATGTTGCCCAGCATTAATTTAAATGCTATATACAGTGACTGTGTCTTTACAGGTTTTAAATTAAATAGGTGTTTATTTTTTGGGAGCAGCTGGTGGCCTAGTGGTCAGGTCGTTCGCCCAGCGATCAGAAAGTCGTGTGTAGGAATCCCAAGACTGCAAGTGGCACCTCTGAGGTATCCTTGATTAAGGTATCATCCCCACACACTGCTCCCCAGGCGCTGTGTTCCTGGTTGCCCGCTGCTTCACTTGATGAATGGGTTAAATATAGAGAAGAATTCTGTTCACACTGTGTGCTGTGGTGTGTTCATGTATAACAGAATGGTCACTTTACACTTATCATTTCAGATTTCAGACTACATAAGCATAAACAGGACAAAAATACAAAGAGTGTTCAAAGGGCAAAAGAGAGAGAGTGCAAGAAAAACACAAGAGCAGCAATATTTGCTGAACAAGACAACATTTATTGCGGTTAACAAAAGAAGCTACACTACAGGTTTGAAAGAATACATTTCCAGAGGGAGGTGTTCAGGCCCAGCAGTCTCAGCTTCCCAATCAAATGCTGAGGAATGATGGTGCTGAGTGCTGAAGTCGATGAGCAGATTTCTCACAGAAGTGTCCTTTCTGTCCGGGGGCTGAGGGCCAGATGAAGGGTGGTGGAGGCTGCATCATCTGTAGAACGGTTGGGATGATACTAAAATTGCAGAGCGGTTCAGTGTGTTGGGGTGGCATCTTCTTTGGTACAGGGAAGACGGTGGTGGGTTTAAAGCACACTGGAATAGCGGAGGTGCACAAAGAGATATTGTAGATGTCTGTGAAAATGGCTGGTTGGTCTGCACATCCCCTAATCACACAACCAGGAATGGTGTCTGGTCCAGCAACCTTCCATGGGTTAACTCTTGGCAAAGCCCTCCTCACATCCACAGCTTCTGGTAGAGAAGAGTGGTGATGGAGGCAGTAATGTCATCGATGCACTTGCTGATGTAGCCAACATCATGCAGATGCTGACACAATCCATGACTCATGACTCAAACCTACCTCAACAGTTAGCTTCCATCAACACTAAACAGACAGCCATGGTGACAAGGTCTATTTATTCCTTCTTATTCAAAAGGCCTGTGGTATTTGTCACCAAGACATAAGCAGCAGATCCTCTCCTGTAAGTTGAGAGGTGGGACCTCCATGTATCAGTCTTGCATGTCCAGCACATCCCACTTCTGCTTGATTGTCAGACCAGGCCACCTCCTTCCCTTACTCCATTGTCCAAGTCTAGTACATTTCTCATGTAGGTGGAGAGAGGTCATACATATATCATATATCACCTTTCTTTCTCAGTTTCCTTTCTTTGCTACAGTAGTTCTTCTGTGGGATCTGACCGTCCTTGGGTTTAATGGTTGTCGTTCCTTAGACGACTTTTGGTAGGGACTGCATACCGGGAATACCCTGCAAAACCTGCCATTTTGGAGATGCTCTAACTCTAGCCATCAAACCACTGACAGTAAAGAAAACATTCAAACTTTCAGTATAAATTAATATAACAATATTCTACTATAACTCATTTTAGCACATTTATTAGTCCATTCATCATGACATGTTGACACGATGCCAGCTGGATTTTCCCAAATTCTATTAAAATATATAAAAACGCAAAAGATTTAGAGAGAAAATAAAACCTATCTAACCAACATAATTTAGTTAGCATTAGCATTCATTCCTTTGTCCTCCCGAATTTATTAATGAAATAATTACCCTTTCAATTACTGTGTTATTAGAAATGGTTCATTTTGGAAAAGCTGTCTCAAAAATCTTCATACTTGTTCATGTGAAAACACCTCTGAACACATTTACTTTTAGGAAGTAATGACAAAAAAAAGGCTTGTTTGTGCATAACCTATTCTTGTATGGTTCTTATTAGACTAATTTAAAACACATCCACCTTCGTAAAGAGAAACAAGGTTCAGGTAGCAGCTGCATGTTATACCATAGGACAACAAGGGCTATTTCAGCACTGAAGTAATATGTAACATGCAGAATCTGACCATAGCCTCAGAACTACTGCTTTCAATCTACAGTAATACTGCAGGAATTTGCATAAGATTATTTATAATGACTGATGACAACAAGAGCACATATTATAAATGACCAAAAGATGATGCTACTAGGGAGATGGAATTATTGTTCATTATGTGACATTGAGTCCAGGTTTTCCAGAGCATAGATACTGAGAGCCAGATGAAATCCATAAACGCAACACAAGAGGTAATAAAGAATGCAGACAATAGGGGGAAAACTAAAATGAATAAATAACTGGACTAAAGCTAGAGAAAAAAAGAGTAACATGAAAAAGACGGAAAAGGGCAGAACCAAGGTAAGCAAACACTCAAAGCTATCAACAATGAACAGCGGGGAAAAAGCAAGACAAGGGTTATAAATACACAGACCAGGAATGAGGAAAAAGGAGGGGTTCAAACCTAAACATAGGTAAGCAGGACATCAAGGGGTATAATGGCTGACACAGAAAGAGTGGAGTCTGTCTGGGTAAACTGTAATAACCATAGGAATAATTTAACATTATACAAGTAAAACAATTATTGCATTGTTACAATGTGTTTTGTAAGGGCACATGTATTGTGATATTACTTTATGCACTTTTCTCCAGCATTTTCAGTTTAGACATGAAACAGCAAATGACTGGATTCTCATGGCATAAGATTCACAGAACAGTATTTGGGATTTAAAACAAAAACTTTTAACTTTAACCCAAATATTACGTACAGACCCTCAAAGCCTACAGCTCTGAGCTCACTAGAGTTCTGTTACTTTATGGTCAGCGGCCGCTAGAGGCCGTCAAGTGGGACTTGTATTATGACACGGTGGGTGTGTTCCCCGGCCGGCTTAGTAAGGGTTCACCGCGGCCAGGGATTTCGTAATAAGTGGTGTATGGTTGTCGGTGGTTCCTGTCTGTGTCTGTGTTGTATTAAACTTCAAATGATTCATGCTCCTGTGTCCGTTCACACTCACATTACCCTCAACTATCCCCCTCGGTTTGTATCATTCAGATGTGGTTTGCTTTTGTAGAGTTTTGGCCCTTCTTTGGTTGTTTTTGAAAATCAAATAAAGTCTGAGTAAAATGGAAATCCGCAGTTGCGCCTCCATCCCTTACGGGTACAGACCCTCCAGTTTAGTGATCTTTCCTTACAATTACTGAATGACACAACAATAACTGGAGCTGTGTGGTTTTATCTACCAGAAACAGTCCTAAATAATTAGCCAACCATTTAAATCTCTCTTTAAAACTGCTTTCAAAACCTCTGTTCTGATTGGCTGTACTGCATCATTTGAAAAGATGTCCAAATCGAAATACTATAACTTAACTGTTAATAGATCTCATTTGTGACATCACAAAAGGGCCAGCAGCTTGATTTCCACATATGGACTACATATTTTTCTATATATATTGGTGTGGTTCCTTTAAATGAAATTCCAATTTTAAACAAGTTCTGTATTCTGCACAAATATGGCTAATCTTGGGTGAACTGCAAAGCTACTTACTGCAGTAAACCAGGTCACCTGTGGCAAACTTTCAGTCCAGTCTGTCAGCTGCTTTTGGCCTGAACTGAGTAGACTGAGAGAATGTAATTCGACAGACACTGGGGTTTGTTTACACACAGGAAGAGAGTCTGTTTTCTGGAAATGTAGAAAACAGTCACACCCTTAGCATTCAGACAAACAGTTTTACCCAACTAGACTGGAGCTCTTATCAGAGCTGCTGATCTCATAGAAACGAATGTAGCTCTTGCTCAGTAATGAGTGTTATTTTCGTAAGGATGGGAATGATAATATTAAATCTGATGTGCTGTCACCAAGATTAATATTTCAGACATCCAAAATCCACTGTACAAGGCAGCAAAGTCGCCATAGCAAAGAAGGCAGATCAAAAGCTTCACTTTAATAAAAATCAGCAGGGCAGTGCTTCTGGCAAAATGTCAATAATGCAACAAAGTTTTTTACATTGGATCCTGTTTACATCAAAAATGGATTATCATATCATTGATTCATGCTGTCACAAAACACAAAGCCTTACCGCAAATATTGTTGAGCAGCCAAGACCTCGTAGGACATGCAGTGTTATAGTATATTATAGTGTAAGCACAGCATTGCTAAAAAAAAGAGGCCAGGTTGTTCTTACATGTGTTCATTTTAAAATACAACAGTATATTATAGACGATCAAAAAATGTAAATTTAATTTTTCATGAAACTGTTCCTTTACTTATTGTGCATTGTCTTGTTCAGAAAATTAGCACATGGTGGTAGACCATAGAGTCAATGAGTCAGGACTTTGCCTTTGAATGTATTGGTAAACTTGTTTTTTTCTGCAGTGTCGGGTTCAACCAGAACAAGATACTTCTGTGTATGGTGTTTCCTCCACTTGCACTAAGGTGTCTGCTGTAAGAAAATCTCTTACCAATAACGTCACAAGAGACAACAGAATATTCTTAACCTTCTGCCAATACAATCTCATGAAATGTCAAGGACAGCTGTCATTTTGGCATCAAACTACTATGAAGGTTGTTTTACATTGTCAGTGTCCAAAGAAAGAGATTTTATTCCAGGTTATAAAGAGATTTTTATTATAAAGAGATTTTATTCCAGGTTATTTTGGAGCATTTCTGTTGGTTTGTTCATCATTAAAATTTTGTATAATGTAAAGAACAGATACAGTCTTTAAATGATGTAGAAAAATAGAAAAAATGTAGGCCTATTTTTTAAACAGCGATGACATATACACATAACATTGTCTGATCAGCAGGGCTGACTGTATGTTGGTGCAAATTAATGTAAAAATCAATGAAAGTCACTGACAGAAGCAACACTTGCTGCTTGCTTAGTCAGTAGTTGATCAGACCTACCGCTCTTTTGTTCTCTTGTTTCAAGAACTACTTTTTACTGCAACTTGATTTCTTCACTGATGGCTCTACTGATTTCATCAGCATTTTCCTAACAATTATGGTAATTCACTGAGAATGGTGGTTCACATATATAGTGGCATTTTTTTCAACCTCTCCACTGCTCAAAAAAGCTCAAAAGCGTGTCTTTAAATCTCTACCTTTGGACACAACAGGGGCGGACTGGCAATCTGTACGTTCAGGAAAAGTCCAGAACGGGCCGACGCACGGCCGAGATACGCATAAACATGGCCTGCTGTTCAAGTGGTTACAAGGACTCATACAGCATATAAGCTGTAGCCAGCACGTGTGTTTTCCACTTCTCTGTTGGATCACGTTGCTGTTTCCTAGTAGGGCAGGACGATTCCAGCAACACTCACAAACAGCATGTGCCCCCAGGGCTGTCTCACACTCTTCTTAATCCAGACCCCGTTTACTACACTATACTATCCAAAAATCTGATTTTGTACCTGTAAAATTATCTGAAAACTCAGGATATGCTTTAATTAAAATGTAAGACTACTTAACATATTGGCTTATAATCTCTTCTCTGTCAGGACATTAATTCAATCACATTACTAAAAATAAGTACTTATCTTGTGTTTCCTACTAAACTGTAGGTTTGCTTATTGATTAGATCACTACAAGCTCATTAAAATAATGTATGCACATCCAGTAACGTACTGTGGTTGTTTCATATTTCACTAATTTGTCTATGTGATTTAGTCTTTGCTTTCCAGAAAGCTTAATCATTCATGATTAATGGGGTAAAAAGATGTTACTTCAATCACAGACTGTTCCAGACTACTGGACTAAGAGGGAGTAGTCTAAATGTCTAAACGTTGAGGCTGTTGTTCAGCACATTTAAACAACTTCCAGCCTAAAGTTGTTGATGTACGTTTTACACGCGCTAGGAACATGGCTGGGGTAGGAGCCTAATAAGATGACTTTAAGAGAAAACCCACCAACTGATCATAATCCTAAAAACAAAGCCTGATAAAAACAAACAAATCGGTGCGTTGCGTAGAGCAAAGGGGCGTTGTCTGTCAAGAGCTCCACCTTCTTGTGGACGGACCTAGAGGCAGCCCTGCTAAGGAATAAAAGCTGAGCCAGGGCTCAGAGGAGGCAGTCAGACACGAGCCACAGAAATTCGGAGGTCCGTGTCATATCAGATAACGTATCAAAATCTGTCGAAGGTAAGAAGTTTTGTTTTGTTATTGTTGTTCATTTTAAAAGAGTATTCCAACAGAAAATGCGGTCTTGAATGGAATCTTACTTCCTCCACATTGGTGAGTCACATCGAAGGGTTAACACGACACTTTTTTTATTATATTTCCGTGTTGTTTAAAACGTGTCCTTTCATTCGTTCCTCGTGTTAGCGTATTTGTGAATATCTAGTTCAAATGTTTAAACGTTGGATGGTTTTATGGAGACTTCCTCAACAGAACTAGACTAATCCGGTTGTCCGAGTGGGCGGCCGGCTGCTGATGCAAGAGGCGGGCTGTTTCCCGTTTTTGATGTTGTAGGAACCTATTTAAAAAGATTGAAATTGTGAACACTGAAGTTGAGTTCGGTAATGCTTATAGCTGTAACGAGTTTCTGATATGGTGCTTGGCTTGGATTTTAATTTAGATTAGATGTGATGGTATCGCTGGGCAGTTCACAGAGGATTAGGGAGCCTGTCTGTGTTTGGGCGTGAACCCTCGGCTGGCCTGATCAGTTGATGGTAAAAAGCTCTGCGTGATTAAATGTTCTCTCTGTTCCTCTCCATGGAAGTAAGAAAGCCTGTGATGTCACAATGACTGTTTTGCTGACGCAACAATGCTCCCTCTTACACGTGTCCCGGCTCCCTGGTTATCACGGACTGCTGTCTGTGTTTCTCCTGCTTTAGGCGCAGGCAAGACAGTAGTAACTCACGACAGCGGAAAACATGACCAAAGACACCGAGGGGGACATGAAAGATGTGGAGCTTAACGAGGTGGATCTAGAGAAGCAGCCCATGACCGGTGGAGACACCGGCAATGGCGACGCCAATTCCCCGGTGACCGAGAAAAATGGCAGTGTGAAGGTGAAAATTTCTGATGAGAAAGAAACCAAGTTTACTGGCCTGTCCAAAGAGGAACTTCTGAAAGTTGCTGGAACTCCAGGGTATATTCAATTTTAATGTGATGGCCTTGTTTCCTTCTTGCTAAATTTAAGAGTTTGTTTTTTAAATCATTTGAACTATTTTTTATTCTCAGGTGGGTTAGAGCCCGGTGGGCACTTCTTATTCTATTCTGGCTTGGCTGGATTGGAATGCTTGTTGGCGCTGTTCTCATCATTGTCCAAGCACCACGATGCAAACCTCTTCCGGAGATGAACTGGTGGAATTATGGTGCACTATACCAGATCGGAGACATCAGTTCATTCACTGAGGATCCTGGGCTTGCAGGTGAGGTTTAGTGGCAAATGCACTTCTCTTGAAGTGGGTCTAGGTCAGGTCTAGGATAGTTATATTAAAACCACTTAAATACACTAGATGGCGCATACAGGGTGGTCAAGCTCACGTTCTTACATGCCCAAATTCTCTTGTGTCAAGGCTTAGCCTTCATGTAGTTAAAGCAGTGAAGTTCTCTCAGAGTACTCATGCTAGTTTTGCATACACACTATCCTTTGCTTCCATTTCTAAATTTAGCCTGTCTTCTGTGCATCTATGTTTATTAAGTGTCAAGACCTTGAAGTGGATATTTATGGTTCAAAAGTGAGAGTAGTGGGGTGCATATGCAGCGTGCTGTGTACACATTTTGTAGCAATGTAGAGCACTAATCTATTTGCCTACTGTTGACTACCTCCAGGTTTGCAGAAGAAGGTTGAATATGTGGGTAAACTGAAGGTAAAGGGTATGATTATTGGTCCTATCCATGCATCCACTCCTGACAAGCCAGAAGACCTGAATTTGGAGGAAATCTCCTCTGAAATTGGCAAGCTGGAAGACCTGAAGAATGTTATTGAGGCAGCACACAAGAAGAGTGAGTTTTATCGACTGATTTGGACAGGAATAACTTGAGATTCTCTACGTAGTGTTAACTAGATCTTCTTGCTAGGAAAAAGTTCACTGCTGTTTAGTACATGTGATATTATTTTCCCTTTCCCAGGTATCTCTGTGGTTTTGGACCTAACCCCTAACTACAAAGGATCAGACCCTTGGTTCTCCAATAGTAGTGTCACTCAAGTGGCAACCAAAGTCCAGGTATTGTTTTCACTACTTTGTTTTACTATGAGTAATGTTTTAATAGTGAAGCTATTAGGTTTAGTTTTTGTATTGTTAATGGTGGTGTTATCTCCCAGTCTGCCACTGATTATTGGCTGAAAAATGGAGTGGATGGAATCCTCCTTCATGGAGTTGAAAGTATTGCCACTATGGACGCCTTTTGGCTTAGTCTGAGAGACACCATCAAGAATCACACTCGGGATGAAAAGGAAAGGTGAGTGCTAAATTTGTGTTCCATCATATGATGTTAAATCCTTATCACTGCATTAATAGTATATTAATGGATCAGGGCTGCTCTGGTGCTGCAGATGTACTCTCGATGTTCAGTTACATCCATAACTTAAAACACCAGTCTTATGTTCATGTTTCTGACCACTTCATAAGGTTAAGGTGAGGTTCAAGTTACAGTAGGAGTGGAAGCGAGCACTCGAGTTGGTCTCTAGGTACTGGCGCCATCTAGCGGTGTAATATTGTAAAAGGGCATTTGCCTGACGCTCTTCTCCAGAGCGACTTACAATCATAAGTTACAGGGACAGTGCCCCTGGAGCAACTGAGGGTTAAGTGTCTTGCTCCGGGCACAATGGTAGAAAGTGAGAGTTTGAACCTGCAACTTTGAGGTCGTCAGGTTCTCAGGCAAGTGTCTTACTAGACACTAGTAGCTAATCCTATATAAATTGACCATGATTATCTTCATTCCAGGGTCCTAATTGGAGTTACCACGGACTCCTCTGTTGATGCAGTGAGCAGACAGTTACAGATGACTGGTGTGGATCTGCTCCTTTCTGGAGTGCTGAGTCTGACGTCTGGCACAGAGGCTGCTAAAGTTGTGGAACATCTCTACTCCACGTACAACTTGCGGCTTGCATGGAATATCGGTGACCGTGTCAGAGGTCATCTGGCTTCCATAGTGAAGTCTGGGCATGTGAAGCTCTGCCAGCTGCTGCTACTCACCCTACCGGGTACACCTGTGTTCAACTATGGAGATGAAATTGGACTGGATGATGAGGTAAGAGGGTATAAGGTGTATGATTTGAGAAAGGGGATTGATATTCTTTGAAGATGCTGACCATTGTTTTGTTTTTCTCCCCAATTTAGAGTCAAAAACACCCAAATATGACATGGATAGGTGCCATGAATAAAACCGAGGTAATGAATGACTATACTTTACATTATTTAAACATTTTAATTTTATACTTTTAATGATTAAATCCCTAGCTTTTAGCAGAGCTGACTGTAACTATTCACTGGTTCCTATTTTTGCAGGAGAGGGATCAGTTGACTTCTCTCAAGTCGTTCTTTAAGTCTGTGAGTGAGTATAGGGTTAAGGAGCGCTCCCTTCTGCACGGAGACTTCGTACTTCTGAACAGCTCCAGCAGTGCTATGGCATACATGCGCAAGTGGGACCAGAGCGAGCGCTACATAATTGCTTTGAACTTGGACCCTACTGATGTTACTCTGCATCTGACCGAGCAAGGGCTTCCAGGGAAAGCTACTGTTGTTATCAGTACTAATGCAGACCTGGCCCCTGATACTTCTGTTAATCTGGCAGAGCTAAGAGTGGGGCCACAACAGGCTGTGATGCTTAAATTTCCTTACACTCCATAAAAAGAAGCTATGCGTGTAAACTTGAGTGTGAAGACCTTTTAGATAGTAGGAAAAATTGCTGCTTGTTGGGCATTCTGTTACTTTTTCCTGATAAATGTTGTCAAAATGCACTGAAACATGCAGTATAAGATTAATTTGAACACAGTGAATAAATATGCAAGTGTGTACAAATCAGTAAAAGGAATGTCATTTTATGCTGAGGCCAACTTTTTACTTTTTGTTTCTGTTTTAAAAATACTGTTACTGTTACTTGGACCACATTCCGTTAATTGGCAGGCTGTGTAAGATTTTAGCGGCTATAATGGTTAGTTTTTGTGATGGTTTCAGTGTGCCCTCCCCATTTGTTCTGTCTGCAATTGTGGAACAAAAGTGCTGCATGACAACAGCTTTCCAAAAGGAGCATGAAAAAATAAAGGTGGAAGACCATTAATGATGGCTGTGTGTCTTGTCCGTTTGGCAATCATTCAGGTTTTCCTCTAGTATAATGTGTAACTGAGACATGGAATCATTAAATGCCCTTCCAAACAAGATTGCTAAATTTGTGCACGTCAAATCAATGGATCGAGGTGTCTGGGAATCTTTAGAACAATTCATTGTGCATTGGGAGTGCTGTCTTACCTTGATATTTCAATACTTAGGAAACATTAAGCCACCACTCCGGTTCAGCATATGGATAGCTGACTAAAAAGAATTGAGGCTAGCCATTGATTTGCGTTTGTATTTGCATAGTGTTAGTCGATTGATCTCAACGTATAAATGAAGTCACATTCATTAATTTGTGGATGACTCGCAGGCCTAATGCAGTACGATCGAAACGGTGCAGTTTTCCTGCCGTTACGCCAGGTTGACAACTAAACCTATTTTATATCGCTAATAAAAGCCAAGCGCAAAGTTCGCGTCATCGTTATTGAAAGCATTTGGCTTGCCTTCTAGTGTTACACCCCATCACCAGGCTGGTGGAGCACTCGTCATTTCTCGGTCCGTTCTTGAGACTGGTGACAAAAATGATTATACACCTACAAAATGCAGCCATATGTTATTTGATGAGATGAAGTATCTAATGAACACTCGAGTCCATGTATTCCACTGTCTTTTCTACATTCTTCTATTACGAGTGTGGACATTCATATATAAGGTTATCCGTGAGAATAGAAACCATAGTGTCATGTAGCAGCAGGTGAAATGGTCCGTCCTAGTAGGAGTTACACCAAATTACTGCACCTGCTACTGCAGCGAGGGGAGATTAGTTTGCTAAATTAGATGTAGGAAAATGAAACTGGAACGTGACACCTGACTGACTACAAGGTGTTAAAACAATGTCCATCTGTAAACTGCCTCTGGAGTATGACTACTACTTCATGTAACATGCTGGGCATTAGACGCAAGACTGCCACTTGAACAGCGCCTCAACTTAATGTGCGCGCTATGAAAACGAGGCTTAACTCTTCGACATGTTGGGACAGTCCCTGTCTGTGTCTTTAAGAGATCAGCATGTTCCCACCTCCTTGCGAGGACTCCCTGACGCATTGCAGGTGGCTGAACACCAATCCTCTTAGTCTGTTTAGGTCAGCTGACACGCCGTTGCTCTGCTACAAACTCCCCGTTCGACCTCAAACTTGGAGGAAAGCCTCGTAAGCCCTTTTGAAGCGACGGCTGTAGAGTTACTTCTGTTTGATAGAAACGTAAGCAATAAAAACAATCTGCGTTGCACATAAGCTGAGGCGGCACGGACATCTCGGCCTGTTGCGGATTTGCTTTGTTTTTACAGCGGTGGGGCGCATGGACACATTGGAGACAGCTTGGTTGTTAGGGAGTGCGACGTCCCGCGTTTGACCGAACAACCGAGGCGGAGTGATCTCGAAATTTGGGCGCACACAGCTACTGAGCCGCGAGAGCAGTGTTCTGATCAACGGCCGGCGGAGAACAGACTGGGTATCTACCGACAGAAAACTACAACTTTCTTCATCTTAAACTGCAAAAATGGTGGGTGCGTTCGTAATGCGCGCATTTCAGGTTTTTTACGTTTTGATCGACACCTAAAATGTCAGATTAAGTGATGCGTGGTGAACTGATTGGGTTAGCCGGTCAGCTAGCTAACAATTGAATCGCCTGGCGCGTCTGGCTAGCTAGGCGCCCAAAACCTCTCAGTGAGACGGACACTAGTTCGACTCTGAGACGATGAGGCTAGCCATTGATTTGCTTTTGTATTTGCAAAGTATTAGTCGATTGATCTCAACGTTTAAATGAAGTCACATTCATTAATTTGTGGATGACTCGCAGGCCTAACGCAGTACGATCGAAACGATGCAGTTTTCCTGCCGTTGCTCCAGGTTGACAACTAAACCAGTTTATATCGCTAATAAAAGCCAAGCATAAAGTTGGCGTCATCGTTATTGAAAGCATTTGGCTTGCCATCTAGTGTTACACCCCATCACCAGGCTGGTGGAGCACTCGTCATTTCTGTCACTTCTGGAGACTGGTAACAAAAATGATTCTGTACTTCCTCAGAATAAACCAGCTAAAGTAGAACAACCCTTCGCTTGCAGACTGATTTTTGTTTGTCCAGTTTACTTCATGGAAACAAATGCTGAAAACACATTTAACATGTTTTTGTCTCTCAACAGGCTGATCAGCTAACTGAGGAACAGATTGCTGGTAAATCAGCATATTTTGATGAATCATTATCAGCACATATTCCACAAGCTTTACATGACTGACTTAACATTGCTTCTTGTTTGTATACTTAGAATTCAAGGAGGCATTCTCGCTGTTTGATAAAGATGGTGACGGTACCATTACCACCAAAGAGTTGGGCACTGTTATGCGGTCTTTAGGGCAGAACCCTACTGAGGCAGAGCTTCAGGACATGATCAATGAAGTTGATGCTGATGGTGAGGGGAGGTTTACATGCATAATTGTTTAAAAATACTTGGACGTCCAGGAACTATTCTGTAATACATTGTCTCATGGCTTTTACTCATAGGTAATGGAACGATTGATTTCCCTGAGTTTCTCACAATGATGGCAAGAAAGATGAAGGACACAGACAGTGAGGAGGAAATTAGAGAAGCCTTCAGAGTTTTTGACAAGGTAATGAAGAGTGTTTTCATTTCAGGTGTGTTCCAGTACAATAACAAACATTTACATGTTATTTGATGTTTGGCATGTACCTGCTTTAGCCACTGTCTTAATTTATGTTTCTCTTTGTACAGGATGGAAATGGCTACATCAGTGCTGCAGAACTGCGTCATGTCATGACAAACCTGGGTGAAAAGCTAACAGATGAGGAGGTAGATGAGATGATTCGAGAGGCAGATATTGATGGTGATGGCCAGGTCAACTATGAAGGTTAGTTTTCAGAAGTCTCCCTGAAGTTGGAGAAATAATCAAAAAGTAGACGCAAGATATCATATGTGATTTTAAATTCTGAAATTCTAAAAAGTGTAGTATTTCTGACGTGTGTTTGGTTTTGATTGTGATAACGTTGTGATAACTGTCACTTTCTAATTATATTTTAAATGAGTACAATACTTTGTGTGTGCAGTCAGGGTTTCAAATGCATTAGTAATGTTACATGTTACTGAACAGTGCATTGAATCCCTTAAATTATATTAAAATGCAAGTTTAATTAGAATTTTGTTGATAGATGTTAAAGGACTCTGGACACTATGTAACATGTAACGTATCTAATTATACTGTGTTAATGATGGAAGTTTTACACTTTTAATTCTTGTTCTAGTGGTTTAAAAAGGCTAAAAACCCAGAAGAACAGCAATCTCATTATTTCTGTCATTTTCAGAGTTTGTCCAGATGATGACTGCAAAGTAAAACTGGAAATTCAAAGGACTACAGCAGACCAAACAGTGGGCAGCACTCTCACTGTCAACATTCAACAAGCATTCACAGCCATTTTTTACTGCTTTCCATTAGTTGTTTTTTCTCTCTCCTTTCTTCTGTCCCTCAGTTGAACTCTCCTCTGCTTTGCCTGTTTTTTTTATAAAACATTTAAATGGTCAGTTCATTTTTCATGTCTGCACCATTCTATTATTATTTTATTAATTATAACAATTGATTTTCAAGAAAAAAAAATCAATAACTATTTACATATACTCTGTTATGAAACATACATATGATGGTGGTAATGACAATGTAATGTATCAATATTTGAAAGATTATATAACAAATGGCAAAGAGCAATGCATGCTTTATTTCGTTTGGCATGTTTCTGTGCTTCTCTGCTTGCTTCTTTTTCTAACTTGCTAGCTCTCCTTTAAGTGCATGTTTCTCATGCAACCTCTGCTCAGTGGTCTTAGAACTGTATGGTGAACAACCATTAATGGATATCAGGGGCTTTTAATGACCAAAATGGTCCAAAAATGTCCACATACTGTTAGTCTGCTAGCTACAGTTTGGTGGGGGTGGGTCTGTAGCAACTACCCAGAACAGATGCTGAGAAGCAGAGGAAATTATCTTTAGGTTTGACCAAGGGTAGTTGAGAAATGAATAGGGGACCAGTGTTTTCTAGGAGCTGTACGATGTATGTATCTGTTCTTTTTTAAGGAAGAGGACATGAACAGCGGGTTTTGGTCTTAAACACGTGTTTATTTAAGAAGCCCTATCATTCCTGTCTCAAGTAAATGCCATCAATCTGTTCTAGTTTAGAGAGGGTCAGTGGGTCTTATCAGAGAAGATATCCCAGTTGTCCAAATGTTTTTCTACAGAATGAATTTCGTTGTTTGGAATGTTCGCGGTATGAAGTTTCGTACTGAAGATGTAGAATAATTTTCATGTCAACATATGTTCTTATATTTTGAATGTGTCCAACTGTCATGTAGCTTACTCAGTGGACCATTTCTGGATTTTGGGAGGGGAATTAAACTTAAGTTTGAGACATGTTCATGATTCTTCCTGCAGGGTATTACATTTCTGTAGATCTTGTCTCTGGGGGGAATGCTTAAATGTGTTTACAGGTGAGGTTGCATTTTCTTGTTCTCTGCTCAAACATGTGCTTAGAGGACTTCTACCATGTTAGAGCGTTAGGCTATATAACTTGCAAAATGTTCCTAAAACTAGCTTGGTTTTTAAAAAAAATGAAACAAATGTAAGGAGTAGATTTGAGTGTACTATGAATATGGTTACATGGTACCTGCAAGAAGAATCATGTACTTATACTTACAATGTTGCATCCTGTGTACTAACTTTTTTTCTACTGTTATAAATGTATTTTTGGTCATTTAACAGTCTTAGTCTAAGGGTTTGTTTTCCAGAAAGCTGATAAGCTTAATGTTGGACTGAAAAGGAATTTCAACAAAGATTCTCTGGTTCAGTCAAACACTAGGCTGATCTCTGGAAAAGCTCCCCTTCTTTTTCCTGCTTATTTAGGGAAGGTCAAGTTGTGCATACCATTGCAGAACTGTTATTCTTGCTAAATAAACTTCTGGAACTTGTGTTTCTATAATAAGGCTTTGGTTTTTATTTTATCCCAAACACCCTAAATATTCAACAGAGCACAGCATCTTGCTGTAATCATGTGAACTGTAAATTATGATTGGCAGTGTGTGTTATTGTACGTGTTCATAAGAGATCCTCATACATACCTTGCACAGTAAGGAGCCCTCAATCTAATGTACAGTGGTGGGTATGCTGCTTGGTCCGCATTGCCTGGCCTTAAACACCTGAAAGCTTAAACCACTATGAAATAAGGCTTCGGCTTAGGATGCTCAATTTATGAGTGAACCATAACTAGTGTGGCTGAATGTGAAAATCCCAGAACCTGCACACATGAACAGTATGCGTCAGTTAAAACTCATGAGCCTGACTCGTGTCCTACACAGTGAACTACGAGGAGAGTAGAGAGCCACATCGGATTTACCGTAAGAAGAGAGACGAGTTTGACCCCGCCCACTAGTAGGAAGCGCTGGCTAAACTGTCCAATAGCGCTTGTCGTATAGGGCGTTTTTTGTGTGACGGGTGAAAAGACGAATCATGTAACGCCACTATCGTAATCAACCAATAAGGCCAATAAATTCTTGAGAGGTGGAGCTTGTGATTGATGGCATTGGCCAATAGATAAGCGCCATACAGGCATGTGGGTAACTGATTCAAGAAAAAGCGCTTGTGTGGGGATGCATATAATAATCACAGACGGCTCCCAATTACTCAGTCTTACTATCCTTGGACTGACGTCGACCATAAATATTATGCCATCCTAATAAAGGAGGCTTGGTGCTGCCTTGTGCACAGTCGCAGAGGTGTCAAAGGGCTTGGTGTAGATTTAACTGATTTAACAGTGACATTTCAGCCGCTTTTTTGGCGTACATTCCGTATTCACAGAAAAGTTGCGCACAGGGGACGGGTCCGGGCTTCGCAGGCCGGACTTCTCTTGATCTTTAAGCAGGTCAGTCCAGGCGCGTCATTTTCACCACAGGAGGAAAAAAGGTAAGTCTCCCTCCACCTGAGTACATTAACCAGGCTGCTGTTAGTTTTTTTGGAAAGAAAATGACGATGTTCGTAGCACAGGAGCTTCCCCTCACACACAACGAAGTCCAACACTATGGGATCAGTGTTTAAAGAGCTGTTGGCTGGTCAGCTCTGCCTCTTGCTCTTCATGATCCTTGCCTACTTCCAGATACCGTCCAAACTTGTCTGCCTGTGCAGTCACCTGGATTGCACAATCCTTTCACACGGGATCTTAACAGAAGAGCTGTAGGACCCTCCGCCCCGTTATCACATTAAGGCAAAGTAACCTCAGAGAGCTTCACTGCAGAGCTGCCTTTAAGAATTCCAATGCTGAGTGAATGGCTTACGATTTTATACACGTGTACTCTATCCCTGACAGAGCAGAACTGATTTCCCATCCTACACAAAGTTTTTACTTTGTGAAATATATATATATATATATATTTTTTTTTTTAAATATATATGTG
>JBBPCX010000023.1:8924507-8941669 GCA_037974365.1 Hydrocynus forskahlii | reverse complement strand
TGTATGGAGCCTGTAGGTCTCTTCTCCCGAAACTGCATTCATTTCAATGGGGTGAAAAATGAATGCAAGTGAATGGGTGGGAAAAAGGGATGAGCGAAAGACAAGGAAAAGACGAGTGCAGGTCATCACCAACTGCATTTGTGTGTCGGGGGAGTTGGCCTGCTGCGTCACATGAAGTTTGGTGGGTTTCGGACAAAGCGTGTCCGAGCAGGACGACCCGAAAGTTGAGCCCTATTCATTCTCTATGGGATTTCGGCCATCTTTGTGGGCAGGTGAATAACCCAGGTGAATAACAATAAGGGACTTTCCCATTAAAATGAATGGGACCTTCGCTCCATTCATTTTAATGGGGCAGTCCCTTAATAATAAATAATAAAGAAACCGAGGACAATAACAATAATGCTTCGCTCCCATTCATTTTAATGGGGCAGTCCCTTAATAAACATAAAGTCTACAAATTCTCTTTCCTCATCTCACATCCAACTTTAATTGCTTGGAAATGAGAAAATGTTGTTTTCTTATTCAAGTGGTTGCTGAGATGACCTTTTGTTTTGTTGACAGACTCTTCATTGGGTGTGGATAGGACTGAGAATAAGGCATTTCCTCAGGCCTGTCCTACCAAAGATGATTGAGGCATCTAATTAACTGTATAAAGTAATCTGCAAGGAGCTGCACTAATATTTTAAACTCAATATTTGCCCAAAATTTGAATGTAGGTTAGCTTTTAAAGACTTTAACACAAGCGTCATTTTAAATGTAGCATGCATATGCACAAATGGCCAATGGAAATTTCGAATTTATTATGAATTACTAAATGAGATATACTAGACATTACATATTTTCACGCTTCCTCAGTACACCTGGAGGGAAAGGAATGAAGAGCTGCAGATCATAGAGTGCAATGTATGTTGTAATTGTGTACTTGCATTTTTAGTGTTGCGCATCAATTTTCACTTACATACTATGTGAGTGCCCTGATCTGGCAGGCCCTAAAGCAAACAATGAATGGCCCATGTCTGTTGACTTCAGTATTTCTTATTAGTTCCTCCAATATGAACTGTGCTTTTGGTTAACCCAGGTGTTTACTTTTGGGTTTATGTTTCCAAAAACTATGTATGCAGTGCTCCATTGTTGACCACAGCCTTCTACTTTTATTTCACTGGAGATGTGTGTACGCTCTTTTGTTCCGGCAGAAGTTGCAACACTGGCTCTGGCTGCTTTATTTGGCCAATTGCAGTGAGGCGTCCAGGGATACGAGGCTCCAGTGCCCTACACATTAGTATTCCGGCAGCAACCCCAGCAACACAGCCAGTTTACAGAACGTCACCAGAGAGGAGCCAAAGCTCGGCCAGAGAAAAGAAATTACATTGAGTGGACTCAGGAACCTTGTCACATGTGCTTCCTCTGGAAACACCCACTTTCTGTTGTCTGTCTCCAAGATTTCTCTAATATGGTGTCTGCAATGTGTACACTTAAATCTAAACTTAACAGCTTTGTTTGGGCTAATGTGCTCAACTGGGCCACACTTCAGAGGGGAGCAAGAAAGCCCCTTTATACTTATGTGTTTGCTAATGGATAGTCGCTGCTATTCTGCTGTTTATAACCATGTTTTAATGTTCTTAAGGTCTTCAGGCTCTGTATATAATCAAAGTTCCTGAGTATTATTTGTCCTGAGTTAAAATTTGGACACTATGTTTGGTCTGTCATTGGTCATGACTGTTTGCTAAGGACTTTCCATTCTACTGACAGCAGTAATGGCTCATGGGGCATCAAACCTTCACACATTAATAACAATGTTGCTGAAAAGTTTAACACAATTAAAGCCAGCAAGAAACAAAATTCAGTACCCAAGGTAAATACACAGTGTGCTGGTACTTTCTCAGCTTGTGGAGATATACACACACTTTCACACACCTGTGTTTTAAATCCTGTTCGGCTGGATGCTGAGTTGGCTGGCCTGCAGCATTCCTCTATATGCGACTGCCTGTACGCTTTATTAATTACACACATATGACATCCAAACCGCTTCAAAGTGGCCTTGAGCTGCCTCCAGCAGTCCCACCTGAGTTTTGTCTCTTCTCCATTGTGCCACTCTTGTTGCTCATGTCTCTCCAGAGTAGAAGACAGTTTGCTTTAGTGGCAGATAACTGAAGCTTTCTCCAAGATTTGCTGTTCCCATTGCAGCCGTTTGATAATGCCCCAATGTGTCAGGGTGCTTTAAAATGCCAAAGTGGCCTCATGCAGAGTTTAATGACAAGCCGAATTACATTAAAAGTGAAAGGTTATGGAAAAGGAGTGGAAAACGTTGGATGTTTTCACGCTGGGCTTCCCTAAACCACCACTGCATTCTCGCTTTGTCTCCTCATCACTTTATACTTATGGGATGATCATAATAGTTGAGCCCTGAGGGTGGGAAGAAAAATGACTTGTGAAAGTTTCATGCAGTTTGAGTTTTTGTTTGTTTTTTTTTCAGTTGCAATATTGAGATCTCTAGTGCATTCAGTGAAAGATTAGGCTGGACTCTGTTGCCTCTGCTCTCTGCTCTCTGCTCTTTTCATCTCGGTTTCCCAAAGCAAGAGAGCAGCAAAATGGCACCAGGTGCTGCTAAAATGAGGGGAAGGAAGGGAGGGCACAGCCAAAATATGGAAGATGGTCTAGAACTGTGGCAGACTGAGGAAGCCTCAAAAAGACCCATACTATGAAATTGTTACTCTTTCATTACTGGTTTTAACCCCTAAATCAGCTTTTGTTATTGGATTTTGTAGGTCTTGTTAGCAGAGCCATATTCAGTACACATTAACCAAACACAGCATATGATGCAGAGTGTGACTCAGAGTAACCTTTATGATTGAGCTGAGGTTTTAATGTTGCTATGGTACATAACTGATGGCCTTGTAAATATGATGACTAAGCTATCCAAGTTGGACAAACTTGCTTCCAGTGTAGCTCTGTTTGTGTGAAGTCTCTTAGCCTAGAAATCTCTCTGCTCCTGTAAAGAAGTATATCTGCTTCTCTTTTTACATAAAAATCCACAACAACTAAAAGCTGCATTTAACTGAGAGGCTGAAGGAGAATGCAGGGTTTGAATGAATGTTTGACTCTATGGGAGGAAGAAAGCTCTCTTGGTTTGTATAACAGTTGGCTAAATGGAATGCTAACTGAACAGAAAATTATAGTTGTAGGTTAGAAACACCATTAAAGATGCTGCTTATAGTCTTTATCTGCTTATTAGCACTGAATCTAGTATCAGTCTGATATCCTTACATAGTAATTATTCTCTTTGGAACTTTGGTGCTTTGGGGCAACTTTGTTTCAAAATGCCTCCCTTTTTATTCAGGTAAGTGCTGAATTTGCCGCAAAAGTAGTTGCAAGAGTTTTTATCCTTGCTTAAGTTTGCTGCCATCAGTGGCAATTGAGTAACAGTGGAATGAGTAAAAATAGGCTGATCCATTCAGCTCCTTGAGTAGAATGCATAGCTCATTGCAAAAAAATTTTTTTCAATTGTTTTTTTTTAAGGCAACTGCCATTATATTCTAAATTTTTTTGCTTTGCACAGATGTTTTCTTACTATTGTCTTGTTTGTGAAGCAACTGGGCTCACAGGCCATAGTTTCATGTGGCCAGAATGAAGCTACCCTTCATCTCTCTTGTAAAACTGGTTTGTATTTTGTTTCTGTCTTTGGACCATTTTCTGTATAGACTTGAGCATCTGTACTGATTAGCCAAGCTAGACATGCTCTTCTGCAGCACATGTTTTGTCTCCTGGGGTAATACCTAATACCTTCTATTTGTTGCTTATAGCAAGCCATCACCTTGGCAAAATTGTAAAGTTCTGCCTGCCTCTGAACTAAAATGGAAAATTTCCCATTTATAGAAGTGTGTTGAAAGGAACATTGTCCCCTCTCCATCTCCCCTCCTTTTCCCTGACAGAAAGACCAGTAGCCAGTGCTTGGCTCTAGGTGAGATTGACATTTTCCTCCTAATGAAACATGCTCCAAATCATAATCCATATTTAGAGGTAATGAAATCACCCAGGGTCTTTCTTTTCTGACACAACTTCCTACTCACACCCACAGACCCACAGACCCACACACACATGCACACACAGAGCATATATAAGAGATGGGTGTCATCCTATTCTTGCATGGTCGTTTCATTGCCATCTGTATGTTTGCTAGCATGTGCCATGCATATCTCAGTTTGCCTGTTCCCAGTTGCTCCTCACTCTTTATTTACTCACAGCTTCTGTGAAATTGCTGTTCCTTCTGCTTTACTCTGTTTTCCGTATTGACATCTTTTGTACTGTGTCTGACTGTTTGTATTTTCTTATTTTCACAGTGCTATTTTGCATACTGATATCATTTTTAGCTTTTTTCTTATCTGCTTCTTCTGTGCTACTTCATTTCTCACTCCAATTTCCCTATTTGCCATTTGCATTTTTATTCATGTAAGGCCTTCTTAGTTTAAAAAAATCATTTATACTCCTGCCTATTTGTTGAGGTCCCAGTATCTCATCATCTTTGATGGTTTTTCTCTTTTGTCATGTTCATTTTTGCCATATAAATGTAACTTTTCTGACTTCTGTATGCACAACAGATTTGTTGGTTTTCTGAGTGAATGTTCTTACCAAAATACAGGGTGACACAGAAAAACGGGAACTTTTGGCAAACAAATAAAAATAGAAAACAGTTTTATCGCGAAAGCACGCTGTCTACCGTTCCACTCCTCCATTATTACTGAATGGCGTGATTGTTTACAGCCCACAGTCTCCCTTCCGTAGTGCCAACTGTACATGGCTGCCACTACACAAGTTCACGTTTTTCTGTGTCACCCTGTACATTTCTCCCATCAGTCTCCTCTTGCTTTTGTGGTGTAGCGATTAGAACAGAGCAAAACAATAAAAAAAAGGGTAGTCGCTTATGTAATATAGGATTCTTAACTAAATTGTACCATAGTCTACCTTTCAGGTTTTGCTCCATCTGCCTTCTCATAAAGATGTGTCAGGGGAAGACTGATTTTAGTGGAACTGCTGACACTGTTACTGTTACAAGGTCACAAAACTTGCATTTACAACAACTTCGTAGTGCAGCTGATGTCTACTAGTTAAGGAAGTGAAGTTTATGTGGTGCTTTTGATCTCTTTTTGGTCTAAAACTAAAGATGAAGATAAAAAGTGAGACGTGAACAATCATAAAGTAATGGATGCTCTCATTAACATAACAATGAACTTAAGCAGAAATAGCATTAGCAACTTAATGAGTAAATTGAGAAGAATAAGAGTACGATGTTGTAAGTTCTAAGTAGTTGCAATTCAGTAAATGTGAGTAATAGCCACCCACCTTTGTCAAATCATAACCAAGTGAATCCCCATTGCTGAAATGAAGGTCAGCCTGAAATCATATCAGACCTCAATATTTATAATAGTGTATGTATAATCACTGAATGTGTTATAATGATCATAATCTTCCTCTAGTCTACTCTCAGTCCAGTCGGTGCCACCCAAGTGGCATTTGTAAATATTATTTCAATATTTATGACTCAGTATCCTGTACTGATTCTGTGGCGAAGAATACGATGTTAAGGTCATGCATGAAAGACTGCCAACCAGTGAGAGCAGAGTTACACTGAGTGTGCATGTGTGTGCCAGTGTGCATGAAAGAATCATAGTTGCTAAACTGAGAGCTAGATGGAGAAGGAGGATTAATGTGTCCAACCATAGCAATCAAACAAATGTCTTTATTTATAGTAGCAGTCACTTCGCTTTCACCCACCCTAATTGTTTAGATCTACAGTCAACCCAGATTATGGAAATTCCCAGGAGGGAGTAGAAAACCAATAAAAAATCAATAGAAAACTTTTCTGAAATATTCTTTTCGCTCAGCTTGTTTAACTTCAGAGTGGTTGTCATGAAAGAGTCTAGTCAAGTCTAATATTTTGTTACGTAGTCCCTCAAGAGCTCTTCCTAATACATTCTAGTACATAT
Organism: Hydrocynus forskahlii; assembly: GCA_037974365.1. Classification (NCBI taxonomy): domain Eukaryota; kingdom Metazoa; phylum Chordata; class Actinopteri; order Characiformes; family Alestidae; genus Hydrocynus; species Hydrocynus forskahlii. The sequence continues at coordinate 8,935,688 of JBBPCX010000023.1, read as the reverse complement.
GCTCAGGAAATGCATGGCCTGTGTTAAGAGGGCCTGCATGTGTGAAAAATAGACCACATGTGTTCACTTAATAGGCAAATATATTCAGGAGAAGGGTTTATCTGGGTTTATCTGCAAAGCTCTAAACATTTTAAAATTTTCAGATTTCAGACATAAAGAAATTGACATTGATTCCACTGTTTTATGAAAAATTCTAAATTTTTCTAGTTTCATATTTTCTCTGATTTTGACTTGGACTTAAACCTTTTTTATATAGAAAACAATTTTTTAACCTTTTTAAAACACAGCTTTTTGTAAATGTTCTTTAAAATTGATGTATGAAAATGGCCTCTGCTCTCACATGAGTCAAACATGATATATAATTTCAGCATGAATGGGTGGAGTGTGACTGCCAATGGCTGAATGAATGGATATATGTAAATGTGTTGGTTTCAACAATGAATTCAAAATGGGCTGTTTTTCTGCTTAATTGTCATATCTGGCCCATACCATCTCAGAAGAGAAGATATTTTGAAACTTAGTGTTTACATACTACACTCAAACCATTTTTAAAAGAAATTGAATCATGAAACTGGAATTGTAAAAACAAAACTGATTCAATGTCCTTTTTTATTTTTGTATCAGACATGTATTGTATCATTCTGCACAAACCACATTACATATCATACTGTGAACTTGTGTGTTGTTTTCATGCTGGGAGACTCTGTATGTGTAATCATGTGGCATGTTAGGGGCTTCCTCTGCTAGTCTTTGTCTCACAGGTCTCCACTGACTGGATTCCTGTCTCCTGAGTGCTGGTGTGACAGAGAGCTGATGGAGGGGTGACTGGTGGCGAAGGAGGAAGTGAGGGATAGATTCTTCCTGAGAGGGTCTAATTGCTGGGGTGTAGCACCTGGGTTGGGCTGCTGCCATGTCTCTGTGATTTGTTCGATCTGTGAAAGGTGGGAGGAATTCAGGGGCCAATTTTTCAGCACTGATGGAAAGACCAGCCAAGTGCCTGGCATGTGTTAGGTTGGATCAGTGAAGCCAAGTGAGCCAAAGCTCGTTCAGCTCCAAAAGTCTTCTTTTTCAAAGGTTTCCAAGCACATAAACAACCACTTAACAAAATATGTGAGTGCTGTCTCAGCAATTGTGCTCATTCTTATCATGCAGTGCTTGTTGGGCTCTGCATATTTGATCATTTGATTATTTGCCTTGTTTTTATCAGTCCATTTTATAGAGTTCAAATACTCAAAATGCTACATAGATGTGATCCAAGAAGATGAACATCTAAAGCAAGGTAACAGGCATAACAACAACTCATAAAGTGAAATGTTTAAGACATAGAGAACAGATAAACATGATGTGCAGCCAGCAAAACTGATTAAATAAAGAAAACAAAGAAACAGAAAAAAGTGGTTATGATTTAAGAAAAAAAAGCAAATAAGAAAATAAAAGATAAAGTAAACAGTAACTTATAAGCTTATTTTATCCCTGGAAATTGAACTGAGCAAAAAGATTTCAAGTTATGATGCTAAGGCATCAAGAATGTTTAGTAGAATAAGACAATAAAACTGAAAAATAAAAACAATAAATAGAAAAGATGTTATGTGGTAAGTGTTGTTGCTGTTGTTATGATTCATTAAAATATTTAGTGAAACCTCCTCTGGTGTGAACATTCCACTTTTAGTTCCAATGACATTTTGTCCAGCGACACTCCAAGTTTAGGCCATATCTGTCAACTTTCAACATTTAAAATAAGGGATTTTTCCCAATATCCCAACCCAAAATACAGGAAATTTAGAGCAGCTTCCCACTGCCATTCCTCTGTTAACATTAAGAAAACGGACTTCAAAACTGCTGTTATTTATTTATTTTTAATGGAGCATAAGCTCTCGCAGCACTTGCGACACCAGAGCCACTGTCCTGAATCTTGAGCTTCGGAGTTTTGGCTTGTTTATCTATTCAATCAATGGGTTTTCTCCACTGTTTTCCGACATTTTATAGCTACTATTAGTGAATCAGACACTTCATGACACACCACTGCCTTCCTATCATAAATACATTCTATTCCCCAAAACTGTATAGATGTGCTGCAGGAGGACAGCACTCGCTGTGGGATGTCAGTCACAACTCAGGTCCGGCAGGATGGAGTTCAAAGGGTGTTTAATGCCCATTTAAACTTGCACACGCAAGGATAATGTATGATGTATGGCTCTGTAACAAAAAAAGGAAGAAATTACTACTGTGCTTATGTTAAACAGATGCTAGATGGGCGAAATGCTTAGTGTAAATCTAGAACAATAAACTGTAATTATTCAATAGGTTCAGGACTCAAGAAAGTTTTGTTCATCTCAACACAATCCTCAAATAAGAGCATCAGCAAATATATAAAATACACACCGCAGCCATGAATAGCTGGGGGTAAGAGGGGGCAAAGCCCACTTAAACAAACGTCCTGCCCCCTTAAATCAAACTTTTAGAAAGAAATACGTTCACAAACTGAATATAGACAAGATCTACTACAGTAGCTGAAAAATCCACTGAAAAAGGCACAAATGAGATGATGGGTTTCACCTCTTGTTCGCTCTTTTCCTCTGTGCTCTGTTTGAGTACACGCAGAGATGCCCCACTCACCCTCCGCCCAGCTAAACATCCAATCACTGATCGTATGCAAATGACCCGGTGTTAGGTTTCTCAGTGGGCGGGGCAGAGCAAAATGAGCTACAACAGAGGGAGGCTTTGAGGAAGCAGCAAAAACTCGTGAGATAATTAACAACAACCAAAAAATACATCTATATTTGTACAGTCAATGGGGACTAGACCATTGTTCTTCTCACAGTTTCAGTCTGGTAGAGAAGTGTTTCTTTCTTGATCCTACAGCACCACTGTGAGCCTGTCTGCTGTATAGAGCCGACTGAAGGACCTGTGTCTGTCAGACCCCGACACAAATCCCCGCCCCAGCTTTCAACTCTGCACTCAACAGTTTTCTCCTTTCATATACTGATGTAATCACAGCGATTTTTTTAAATTCTATTTTTCCGTCGCCACCATGTGCCCCCCTCACATTTCTGCCTGCCCCCTCATATATGCCTGTCTAGAACCGGCCCTGAGTTAGCCCCTTTAGTCTCTCTTTAGCTAACTACCGTTATTATCAGTGTATGGGCTAATCTAGTGTCTTGCTGAAAATAAACAGAAATAGCACAACATCGCCATATGAACTAGGTACTTACAGCCGGTACTGACGCAAACACATACAGTAAAGAGCTGATACAACACTGTCACTAAAAGTGAACAGGGTAACTACAAGCTCCCGGGCACAGTCTCCCCGTCTCTCTCGCGCTCTCGTTATGTCTGTCTCTCTCTCACTCTCTCTTGCTCTCTCTCTCACTCTCTCTCAGTGAACGAAATTTCAGACCTGTGAACAAAATTCAATAACTTTTCAAGGCCTAAATTTATGAATACAAAATTTAAGACTTTTTTAAGGTTTTAAGACCCTGCGGGTACCCTGATGATTTAAGTGCTTTTTTAATTTTTCTTATATAACCATTTATTTATCTGTGCAGAAAAGAAAATGGTCATAAACAATGAAATTTGTTTCCACATGTTTTTCTTGTAGACATTAGTGACATCAGTAAATGCTAATTAAAGCTATGCTGCATATAGCATGTTCTTGTTAGTAAAATCAATGTTAATTCACAACCCCTTTGAAATTATTACATATAGACTGTGATTGTGGGTTGCCTCAGTGATGTACTGAATGAAATCTCATATGAACTCAATGGCTTTCTGCATTGTGAGGATTAAGCCATATATGGCTCCCTAACAAAACCTCTCAATGCATGATATGTGCAAACATGAAGACCCACTAGCCTCAACCTTCTCAGTGTTGTTGTCGTAGCTTTTGGGTAGATTTGAACAGATCTTATTTGAGGAGGACATTGAGGAAACTATATGAAAAAATAGCTTAACTTTGTATTGTATTGTACAATTTGTCATTTTCTCGGATTGTCTAAAGTGTTTGCACAGTATTGTTCAAAACACATGAAAGACACTGGTCCAGTAGTAGTGTTTAGTCATTCTCCTCACTTACCTTCACTGGATGTTGATTTATGATGTGACATAATGAATAGGTTTCCAAAAGTTTTGCTGCGCTACCTGTACCAAAACACTTTAAAATTGCATTTCCTTTCACAGGAAAAACATAAACAGGAGTGGCTTTTTTGCTGGCTGATCTAATACTTTCCTCACAAAACCCAAACTCTAATTCATCCTTTTTCCTTTGCTATTATGAATTTGTGAAATTTAATCCAACTAATCCTCAGGCTTAAATGTAAAAGAGAGCTCTTATGATCAACGTGACGTGGCAGTTTCTTTATAAGCCTGCCCTGTGCAAGCCTGTGATCCATGTTCTCTCTCAAATCTGTGCTCTAGAGGGCTGGATGTTGTGATCCTCTACATACAAAACATTTCAAGCAGGTTTTGAGCTTGTACCTTCATCCTCCAGTGACTGCATCTGCAGTAAGAGCTGCCATGCCAAGGCTGTGTAATGTATTTTTCAGTGGATCATAACTCTGGAGGAACAGCCTGCTGACACTTGTCAAACCTCTGTCGTGTTTTGAGGCTCAAGATTGGCAGATAAGCAGTAACGCTGGACACTTATGTTTAGCTGACTGCTGCTCAGCTTGTGGGCAGTTACAATGTTTAGCTGATTTTTGTTAGATTGGTAGCCTTTCAATAATCTTACAATGCTTTGTAATTTTGTGTCAGGACCGTGCATCCTTTGCTGCACTAGCAAAGTCCGTACTGTTTACATCTGCTCTCAGTAATAGATCATTATACCCCCCTCTAATAGTATAGTATGTTTATTAGGGAGGTAAGAAATTTTTAGAGACAGTTTTTACATCTAAGCACAATTCAATGCAGCTACATTTGATTATTATCTTATGAATTGTTTTTAAAATTGAACTGAACGTGACTGGAAGACCTGGTTACATTGATGTGAAATATTGACCATATTTCAGTTTTCACATTTCAAAACATGAGCACATTCTTGATTTAGTATTATATGATAATATAACCTGATTCAAATACCTCAAAATGATGCGGCTGGATCACCACCCCCTGACTGATCATAAAGCATTCATGCAGGCTTTATAATTTTTTTTGTTCTGCTGCATTGATTCAGTGATGTGTAAAGGAGGAAGACAAGCAGGCAGGGAGTCAGACAGACAGCCAACGGATGGATGGGCAGGCAGATGTGCAGCAGCACAGAGGCAGGGCTGGCAATGCAGATGCAGGATAAGCAGGTCTGGGGCTGAGGGGAGTGCTGTGTAGGTGTACTGACCTACTTTGGAGGCAAAGGATGCAGTGTTAAATGCCAAGGCAAGGAAAGAGAGGGTAAGAAGACCACATTGGCAGGTCGCCATTTTGGGTTGCCATAGCGACCGTGGGTAGAGGCAGAGCACTTGAATCACTATGAAGATGTGTGAGTGTGTGTGTGTGTGTGTGTGTGTGTGAGAGAGAGAGAGAGAGAGAGAGAGAGAGAGAGATGCAGCAGCACTCCCTAAGAAGGACACTTCACACCTTTTAATCGGTTCTTTCTCCAGATGGAGATCTATCATGTGGATACTCACACACACAAACACTCACTGATGAGCTGAGGCTTTCAGCAGTACTCACGATCATGTGGAAATGTCACTAGATGCACAGCCACTGATCCACACACAAACACACACACACACACACACACATGCACTCTCTGTGTCTGTGCCACTTCGACCAAATCATGGTTTCATGTCTTTTCAGGATCCACTCTGCTTTACTTCTAGCAGTAACGTAATATGCTGATTTACTATAACTATATAATAGTCGAATAGTAGCATTATCATCAGGGGTTGGCATAATTGTTTGCTCTAGTACTCTAATGAGTACCTACATGAATGAATCTGTACGCACCTCAACATGGGCGCTGGAACCATTATGGCACTTTTATTTCATTTTGTATCAATGTGCGGGGGTTACGTTCCAAGAGCACCAGCGAATTTGTGATGTGGTAAAAAGAAGCCTAAAAATGCCTGTCTTCATAGAGTAAACCCTAAATATGCCCCCAAATACACTTTAATTTAATTTTAAACTTAATGCATTACCCTTGAAGAAAATGTAAAGGTAAATCCGTATCTGGACAGACTGTATAGACTGTACAGTGATTCACGCAAGTATGTTTTCTTTGGTGTGCGCGGTTGTTTTCTTTGGTATAAGCAGGGTAAATACAGTATTAAATTCATTTAATTTACAGTAATAAAAATAAGAGCTCATTATGTCAGCTCTCACCCTGTGCTTTATATACTATTTCTTTTGTGTGGTTTGGAGAATTATCAGTATTTTTACTCATACCCTGCGTCCTATTTTAGGCTATTTATGAAATGCAATAGGTGGCATGTGTACTGTATTCACACCCCTGATGCAGGGGTGTCACACACCAGTGCTGAAACGCGATTTCATCCCACCACTTTTGTCAGATTAAAACCTGTTACTTTCTGGGACTGGCTTTGACGGACTATTGCTCTCACCAGTTAGCGAGAAGTTGTAATTTACATATACAGGCTTGTAGCGAATAGCGAGAGGTTTCAGGGATATATGGGAGGAGACGCTCCGCCCTCGCTCAGGGGTATGAAGGCCCAAAGGCTGGTCCCAGATCAGTGGAGCGCTCCAGTCAGACAGAGAGGTGCCCCGAGCGCTACAGATTGTTTTATGCTGAAACAAAGCAAAATGCACACATAAGACCAAATTCAGGATATCTGAGGACATTCGAAGACATTTGATGGGGATATTTGGCCAGCAAATAAGAATTTCCAGGAATAGTCCAGAGAAGCGCTCGGGCCGGAGAGACACGCACGGAGAATCGCTCGTGTTTATCTCCGAAAAAGTAAGTGTTTGGATTTCATTTTACTGGCTGGGTTGTGGTAAAACTGCTCTGGAGTTTTTCTGGCTCCGTTTAGCTGTGTATTGATTTGAACTGGTCTGACTGGGCGGATGGGCGTACTGGGAGTTTGAACTGGAGCTTTTTGAATGGTATGAATGGGAGAACAGCGGTGTTATAGCGGTTTATTGATTTATAATTCTCCAAAAAAATGGCCTCTCTGTTTGCACAAAATGGTACTGCATGCACTAAAAACTTTATAGAAAATTCATTTATTATTTTTTTTAGTTCAAATTTTGAACATAAGTTGATAAAACCTGTGGCTATGGGTTTTCTTCTGACAGGGACGAGAAGGATTGCTGAATGCAAAGAAGCTTGACACAAGCAAATATAAAATCCAGTATTCCATCCTGTGTTGCTGTTTGAAAATAAGTTTACATATTTTACTTCTCTGGCACATGAAACTTCAGAGTCTTAGCTTTGAAATGAGTCCAAACAATAATAACTTTGTATGACGGAATTGTTAGCTTTTAAAGTTGGTAATGCAGAATACACAAGATGGCTGCCAAAGTTGGCACGCAGACGTTTTCTCAAAGGCACACCAGTGATGGTGCGCATCAGTGACAAGGGAGCGAGTCTGCTAAGTATGCACCAAACCTTACTCTGCAATAAATTAAGAAGAAGAAGGGAACAAGAGCCTCAGATTTCAAAGTGAGCGAATGAGGTGTGTGAGTACAGGGCTGTAGTCTCTGTGATACACAGGTGTATGCCATATAACCACTTAGAAAGTTCTTGGGTTTGCGTATATACAGTAAAACATAGTCTGCAATACGGACACCGCTGTAACAGAACAAAACCATATACCCACTACAGCAAACTAGACTACGCACTGCTGATTTACAGTGCATGCAATGGTGTCTCAGGCATTGCCAGTGCTTCCTGGTATTTACACTTGTCAGATTTAGATACACCACCTTAGCAGGATAAGTAATTGTTAAAATTGTTAATTAAGGCCAAGGAGTATGAAGAAGTTCTTCCATTCTGGGTCGTTAACAGTACTACGGTTTTATTTCTATATTATAGGCCAGGCCTACATGTATATAAATGTAGAAATTCCGGAAGTTATAATTGGTTGTGATTGTATTTATAATTTGGCTTCCCCACCCCCCCCACTTTTGGAAAGCTTGATACGCCCCTGCCCTGATGCGTATGTGTGTGATTTTTTATTTTTTTTGGATGATGTTCATTTACTTAAGACCTTTCAAACATCTTATTTGCTTTCTCTTGTGTTACTATCATATTTTTATGCTGGTTTCAGCACCTGCATGTGGCAGTGAACGGAAAAGATATCTTTTATTTTTTTTATAGTTCACTGGAATTTTAATTTACTGGTCTAGCATTTTCTTCAGCTCATATTCCGATACTTACTGGTTAATGTAAACCTGATTAATTTAAATGGTTTGCCCTGTATTCGAGGCAGAGATTTCTTCATGGTTTGCTGGTTCAGCAATGATGTTGTGGGGTTGGGGATGTTCACTGCTTCAATTACATCCTTCTCAGCGCTATCAAAGCGGGCACATGCTGCATCAGTACCTTCACACATCTCTGATTAAGAGAACGCAGGTCCTGTATGTTAAATACATCATGAAAATTGTTTCAGAAATTTCCAGAAATAAGCCACCTCAACAAAACACCATATATTTCAGTCTGTTCCTTCTGGCAGATGATACAGACTCTTCTGATCACTGAAACAGACTTCTATTTGACATCCAAAGTTGTCATGATAGAATATCAAACTTGTATGTTACTAGTTTAACAAGTCTTTAGTTGTTAATTCAGTCAGATGAGCCATTTCACAGTGGCCTCTTTCAACATCATCTATGCAGTGTAGGCTGCTACATCAGGCTGCTTTAAACAGACAGAAAGTGGGTGTACTTTATGCCTACTGTGCATAGGAACGTAATTTCACATATGTTACAGAACAAAATCTTTTCACCTGAGTGGTTTATGTATACCGATAGATGCAATTCTTTGTGTATTTAGAACATAGTTTACTTTATAGGCAGAGTACACCACCACTATAGTGTCAGCCTGCTGAATTAACTGGTGAGAATTGTTTACGGTGTTCACTGTACACTTCAAGCTTCACTGTTTTTGCTGCATGCTGTTTGTGCATTCAGTTTTTACTGTTATGTTTGTTTGCACTTGCACACAAATAAGCCATAACATAGAAACCATTGACGGGTGAAGTGAATAACAATGACATCTGTCAAGGGAATACATAAGGCATCAAGTGAACAGTCACTGATGATACAATCACCAGGGTCTGAAATTGTGATATCTAGATTGCTGGGTCAGACCAACTCCAAAACAGCAAGTCTGTTTAAATTTTCCCGGTATGCAGTGGTTTGTACCTATTAAAAATGTTACATGGAAGATCACCTGGTGAACTGGCAACAGGGTTGAGGACACCCAAGGTTAATTTATGCATTACAGCATTTAGCAGATGTTCTTTTCCAGAGTGACATACATTAGTGCTTAAGTCGTCCAGTAGACCAAAGTTGTTGGAAGTTGAAATCTCAATACAATTGAGCATCTGCGGGATGGGCCAGACAAAGTACTCCAAACCATGGAGGCCCCATCTCACCACTTACTATACTATATAGCACAGCACACCTTCAGAGGTCTTGTGGAGTCTATCCCTTGACAGGTTAGACCTAAATGGCAGCATGAGAGAAACTTATGCAATATTTGACAATATATTCTTTTACAATATATGACAGTCCACTTTGTTATTTAAAATTAGCAACACCTGCCTTGCATCTACACACATTCTAAAATTTTTTTAGCTCTGCTCAGTGTCTGTGTACTCATTGTTGAGTATGATTTATTCTGTTAGACACATGCATGGAGACACACACACTAACATTCTACTACTTACTGATGGGCCTGTGGGGTTCCAGCCCATTGATGAATGGGGTAAAGGGATGCAGAGAAAGAGACAGATGAGTGTATATGTAATATAGGTGTGCCTAATAAGTGACTTCTATTTCAGTGTTTGAATACGTTTTCAATTTATAACTGGTCAGTGTAAATATAAACGATCAGTGAATCAGTAAAGTAATTTCCATATCGTGAGGTAAATGGAGAGTAATAGCAGAAGTACATTTAGACCTATAGCTCCTGTGGGAAGTTTACTAGTAACAATGGATTTCATTGATGAATTCATAAATCTGTTAAAGATTCTTAAGTACTAACATTTAAGCATCCTAAGCATGAATAGTTTGTAGTTGATGAGAGGAACCAGGTGGGCAACTTCCACCCCTGTTTAAAATTAAAAACACCTTCCCCTCTTCTACTCTTTTGGGAAGGATTTGTGTTACAAATCATAGCTTCTTCATGTTCCTATACACCTCTATCCAATGGTTGACTTGTACTGCGCAGCCCTTCATAGAGCTATTCTGCATCCAAATACTACAAGCATATGTGGGTATATAGAGTCTTAAATATTGAATCCAGAGGTAGAGTAAGGGAGAGAGAGAGGTGCATGTGTCTGGATAATGTGGAGCTCTGCTTGCTTTCAGTTCTTCTTTGATCTCTTTTGAGCTTCTTTTTCTCAGATCAGGCAAGTGTCCACTGAAATCCTGTCTGGAAATGTGTATCAGATGGAGTGCAGCACGTGGCTCTCGAGAAGCCATGGTCATGTCTTATTTTCTTTCTTTTGGATACTAGCTGGTCTGGGAAATGGTGGAATGAGTAGGAAATAACACAAGCTTCATTTTGCAGCCATGATTTTCCATCTGTTGTTTCTAGGAGGCAATGCTACAGTAGTGTTGGAAGAGTGTGAGCACTGGTTTTGCCTTCTTATGCTTTTCACTTTGGCTGACCAGGCCTTTGACACCATGTCACATCTCGTTTCAGCCAAATTTGAGCACTAGGAAATGAGTGGGACGATTGCCATAGCAATGCTGACATAATCCCTGAAGGACTTGCTGTTCATTAGCAAGTATATTGGCATATATCTCGCTCGCTCTCGCTCTCTTGTCCTTTCACTCTCACATCATTCGTTTATTTTATGTCACCAAAATCTATCTATCTAAAATGTCTGCTATCCTATCACTCCTGCTGTGTAGACACTGCGCAGCTCCGGTATCACTGTTTCTCACAGACTGATGTAACTGACGCGCATTTCAAAGATGGCATATTTATTTTGCTCTCTATGGAAATGGCGGAAAATGAAGTTCCCAGTGTGCGTAAAAGACGGGAAGTGTCTAGAATGT
>JBBPCX010000023.1:8899700-8924407 GCA_037974365.1 Hydrocynus forskahlii | reverse complement strand
AGAATCCAGACTCTCATTGGAACCTACAGGAAGCGTTTAGAGGCTGTAATTTCTGCAAAAGGAGGATCTACTAAATATTGATTTCATTTCTTTTTTGTGGTGCCCAAATTTATGCACCTGCCTAATTTTGTTTAAACAATTATTGCACACTTTCTGTAATTCCAATAAACTTCATTTCACTTCTCAAATATCACTGTGTGTGTCTCCTATATGATATATTTAACTGACATTTTTTATCATAACAACCAACTATTTATTCAGGAAAATCATGACGATTAACAAGGTTGCCCAAACTTTTGCATCCCACTGTAGATAAGATTATCTGTAATCAGCCAGAATAAAACAGTTATGTTTATATAATTTGTTAAGTAAATACTGTCCCATAAGCAGCATGTGTAAGGGAATGTGACTTTCTGGGCATCTACTATTTACTGAATCTTTTTTGTTTTTGCCAGCTCTAGCTCACAAATTCAGTGAATGCAGCCTTTGATAAGGAGGTGTGTGTGTGTGTGTGTGTGTAAGTAATTAAGTGTAAGGGAGCAGCTGTATTATGGTGAAGAGTAGGCAGTCTATGGATGTTTTAATGTTCCACTTGATTTCCAATGTCTTTGCTGCATCTCTCTCTGCTTCTCCCTCTCTCTCTCTCTCTCTCTCTCTGTTTCTCTATGTCTCTCTCTCTCATAACATCTCTCTCCACACACATACACACACACACACACACACACACACACACACACTCCTACATTTCTGTCTTATTTATGTAAAGACTCTGATCAGGTAATCTCATACACTACTGTTAATTTCCAAACAACTATGAGTCACACTTACTGCCAAGCAGACAAAATTGTAACACATGCAAAAGGAACACAGTCCTTCCACCCACTCTTATTCCCCCGTTTACACTAGTTTGTTGCTTTGACACATTAAAATGACTACCATCGTCATTCAAATGAAAATGTGCAAAAGTTATTGCAGTTACAAACTATAGAAGAAAAAAGCCTTCAGTAAACCTTTAATTATTTTTCATTTTGGAATGTCCAGTTAAATGCCTCTGTGTATTTGCCCCACACACACAGACACATGCAGTCGTTGAGATCTTCATCTTTCCCTCTAGCTGTGTCCTGATCATCTTTTCTTGTCTTGGTTTTCATCTCAGTGTACTAAGCGTTGGGTGTGGGGTGTGTATGTGGGTGCCTGCCCCTTCTGAATGAAGACTGATGGATAGTGCCACAGCTTCTCTGCACATTTCAGCTGCTCCTGCTGCCTTAATGCACATTCTTCCCTCACCCTGCATCTTTCATTAATATCTCCCTTCCTGCTCTGCATAAACTGAAGTGCTCTTTCTATCTCTCTCTCTCTCTCACACAGATACACACTCACACACACACACACACACACACAGGAGACATTCAGTAGAGGATTCTGCACTGCGTAATAGCTGCAAATGCTTCTGTATCAACATTTTACTTGGTTATTTCACCACTTCCCCCCCATATTTTCTGACAGTTTAGAGTTTGTTCTGCTTGTTGAACTTGACTATGTTCTTAGAGGTTTGAGTTTTTTTATTTTCTCACATTTATTGGCTTATTTGGCTGCACACACTCCAAAGCTTAGTAGTATAATGCATTTAGGCCTGCAATTTTAACTTAATTCCACTTAATAGCTTGGTCAGCAAGCTGGGAGGATTAAGGCTAACACATACTTCATCTGAGTCTCATGAAGTCATGACTCCTATTTTAAATTTGCCACTAACACAGCATACTTGGACAACTCAACATGCTTAGAAAAGTGTGCTGAGAACTAGTTTTTAATGGGACAAGTGAAATTAGTGATTTGCAAGCCTTTCAGATCAGTGTTTAAGGTTCCTGGTTTAAGGCTTTGTATCTGTACATGAAGATATTGCTTAACTGATAATTTATCATTATTTTTTTTATCATCTGTCCTCTTCATTCTCTCATCTCTCCTTTCTTTCTTTTTCTTTCTTTCTTTCTTTCTCTCTCTCTCACTCTCTCTCTCTGTATTAGTCTTTATTTGTCTTTACTTCCTTATGTTCCCTTCCCTCTTTCTCACTCACTCTCTCTCTTTCAAGCTCTTTCACATATTAGCTGAGGCTCACCACCACTATTGCAGAGTTACTGGAGTCCTGTGTGTATGTGTTTTTTTCTTTATAAGGCTGCCACCACAATAAAAAATTACCTGTTCAAACAGTGGGACTGAGCTAAGCCATCCTTCTTTCTATTAGGTATCATAAGCAAATTGCGATGGTGTTTTATCGCCGGTGTCCCTCTGATGGATATAGAGAGAGTGAACAAACGAGAGAGATAAAGGGGGACTTGGAGAGAGAAAGTCAGGCTATGCCTTGGTGTTTTGTATAATGTGGTGAGAAATAGTGTGGTGTTCTGAGGAGGACAAACGGAAGGGATGGAGGGTGATGAAAAGAACTGAATCAGGCTTCTGGAGGGTTGATCTGGGGATGAGAGTCAGCCTGCAGCGGTACTGCTGATGAAGTGTGTCCCTAAGCCACTGAATACTGTATGTGTGTATGAGCGTGTGTGTGTTTAGTTCATATTTAAAAGCTCACAGACCCCAAACCCCTTCTCCACCACACACATACACACATCATACTAAAAGGACCTCTCCTGCTGCCATATCCAGGTTAGCTGCCCACTGTTAGCCAGCAGAAAGTGAAATTGTATGGACTACAGCCACAGAGCAACATATCAAGCTCTGTTTTATTCTCTCAAGGATTTCCTTCTGAGCAGCTCAAGCATAGTCAGAGGTGAAAATGTATGAGCCCAGCTACAGATGGAGGTGTAGTAGGAATGTTTTTCATCTCAGCCTCACCCAGTCTCCTTGTGATCTCTCTCTCTCTCTCTCTCTCTCTCTCTCTCTCTCTCTCTCTCTCTCTCTCTCTCTCGCTCTCTCTTTCTCTCTCAGATGAGCTAAGCTGGTGTCTAAACAGCAGAAAGAGACATATAAAGAAACTGTACTTGAAAGTATAGATGCTGCATGAAAATCTTCATTAAAAGTAGGAAATGTGGCCAAGGTATTACGGTCAAAAACCATCTTCATTCAGACATATTCAGATATAATAAGGAAAAGGTAATTGTTTAACACCATTAGCACCTGTACTACTGTTTTTCATGTTGCCTTGTTAACACCATAGGAAGGACCCTTTACAATCCCAGACTTGCTTCCTACGGTGTATAATTCGCTAACTATATGGACTACTATACAAGCTGGAGAAAGTATTCTTATGTTTTAGAAGTGCTTTACATAAATTTGAGCCTGCTGGTGTCTGCTGGCCACTTAAGGTGTCCATCAAGTATGTAGTGACTAGGATAAACTCTGCAAGTCAGTATAACTCCAGGACCTGGATTGGAAACCACTGTTTAAAAGCTAACATTAAAACTTACTTTCAGATTTTAATGTTGGACATAATCTGATCATGTCATCCAGACCAGCAAGTCTGACTAATGGATGGCACTGGTCCTTGCACAAAGATGAATTAGCATAGGTGTAGGCAGTTCCATTTTGTGCTAAAGATTTTTATTTTTCATGTTTAAGACTTTTCCAAAATATCTCAGCTAAATAATGTATGGTGGATGCATTTTAGAAATGTGTATGGGGCTTCTTTCCCCTTTGATTAAAAATGGAAGGTTTTCCTCTTTTCCTTTTTTTCTGTACACTCAGCAACACCATAGTGTGTCTCAAACTGATTACATTATATAAAATCATGTTTTAAATGACTGTCAAAGGCTGAGGTTAGCTGAAAAATAGTTTATTTGGTTGTTGTTGAATTTTCATATTATTTATAATTTCAAATGATTCAAAGATAAAGGCCTTTTTACAAGGAATTATATGGAATACATTATACTTTATGACACCTTGCATAAGTCTGTATAATTCTATACTTATAGTATAGACTCAGGTTGCCAATGAATGTTGCAATGCTCTATAACACTATAACAAGGAAGAGAGATAGTGTGAGTGTGTAGGTGATAGATACTCTATATGAATGTATCTAGCAACCAGCAACAAAGACAAATGGGGACCCATCAGATACAGTGTAAGGGGCAAATTTTGCTGGACCTAGCAACATTGGCTGTAAGAGTTTTTCAGCTGACTGGTTACTGTAATTCTAGGCTAACTAGCTACAGGTGTCAGTGGTAGAAACTAACTCTAAATTGTCAGTAGCAATATTTCAGATAATGCAGAAAAAACATTTAAAATTTTTAAGGACCATGGAATTCTGTAATTAAACCCTATTGTGGATAGATGCGGAAAGACTAGAGCTAGACACTGCTATTTTGACCAAACCAGGCTTGTCTGTGCAAAACACTTGCACAGTTATATCGGTTATTGGTCTGGGAATCTGAATTGAGAGGTTATTTATGTTTGGTAGTAGACTAAGAACTATATCTTGGACAAATATGAGTGCAAATGATTACCAATTATTAAACATCCTGCGAGTTACGTTATGTCCATATCTCATGTAATCTCATTCTATATTGTTAAGCTACATTAAATTAAAATGAGCCAAAAAGTTATCTCCGTTTGCTCAAGGGTAAATTTGTTGTTAAAAGAACCCAACCTGATTTTAATGTAACCTCTTCCTTCCCAGCTAAAGCATCCACCTCTTTCAACTGTTTGTACCTGTGTTTCAAATGTCTAGTTTCTTCTGGGCAGTCAGGGTTTATGGAGTTGTTAGGTCATT
Source organism: Hydrocynus forskahlii (assembly GCA_037974365.1). Taxonomy (NCBI): domain Eukaryota; kingdom Metazoa; phylum Chordata; class Actinopteri; order Characiformes; family Alestidae; genus Hydrocynus; species Hydrocynus forskahlii. Next base: position 8,919,690 of record JBBPCX010000023.1, on the reverse strand, counting down.
GTTAGCATGCATGTGTAACTGAAGTTGGGCATTATGAAAAGATGAAGGCTGCTGTAGTCGCCTTTAATGTAGAAAAAAAACATTAAGGAATATGAGGAATCAAGCTGGTACCTCATATTCTCTCTAAGCTGCTCATTCACAAATCAGCACACTTCAAATAAACAGATACAGCAGAGAACGTGGTCATTTCTTTTAGTTGACTTAGGATTGTGGTTTCAGCACTTCAAGCCAGGGAGCTTTTGTTTTCAAAGTTTAAGCCAAAGTGCTCAACTCCATACTAACCAAATCATTTTTTTTATTTGGTTGTTCACATTATATTTTTAATGTGAAATTCCAAGTATTAATTTAAACAGTTCACACTCCTGAACAGACCTGCATGTGCAACAAAAAAAGCTCATCTAGCAAACACAGCTGTCCTTGGTCTTTTCTTAGTAGACACCTTTCACGTAATGGCAAAACAATTGAGCAAACAATTTAACCAAAAGAATTTGGAGGACATAAAGTAGATACTTAAACACCTGTATTGAAACTTTACCAAAAAAGTATTATATGTTTCCTGTGACTTCATTGTCCTCTGAGACTTTTTGTATATGCTTTCAGCTGTCTAAAACCCAAATATCATGGACTTTTTTATTGTTGACATTGAATAATTGAATAATATTGAATAATTGTTTCAACCACTTTAGGCACGACACTGAAAGCAAAGGTAGCTAGATGTACTACGAATTTTGTGAAGTTCAAATTGTGTAGTTCAAATTGTGATAAAGAAGATCAGGATATCTAATGTGAATTTCAGTGTGCCATTTTTGTAGTGCTGTCTGAAGAGGAATCACTTCAGAAGTAGTTTTGGATAGAAGTGTGTGACTGAAAAGTGCACATGAACTTTTTTACTGAAAAAATTATTTTTGGTCATTGCTACAGTGGAACACTGGAATAATTCTAGTGAAAGTTGCCTAGCTAGCTAGGGACCTTAGCTTAGTCTGGTGTCTTCTGTCTAGCTGAGAGGACAAGCCAACCATTCCTGGGGTTAATTTCAAGATGAATAAGGATATAATAATTTTCTTTGTTTTTGTAGGATGTTCTAATAATTCACCTATTAACTCTGAAGCTGCACAATCACCCGGAATATGTGTTGGAAATATAAGTTGAGGTTACTTTCAGTATGAAGGTGCAACTCTTCAGGGTTTGTTTAGACCTTTTGTTGCAATTAAAGGTCTGAAAGGTGTGACATTTGAAATTAGTTAATTTTGCCATGTAGTTTGTGTAGTTTGATCTACAAACATTTACCTGCCTGGGAGATTTTGGCCTGGAAGACTTTCCATAAGAGAATTGTAGGCACATTCCAGGTGGTGTGACTGACTTTCAAAGAAGAACAGAAGAGGCAAGGAAACAAGGTCTGAGCTGGCAACCTGCACTGGAAATCCCAAGAGACACTGTAACGAAACAGTGATGTCAAGAGTCAGGCAAAGGCTTCCTTTCAGAGCAAATTTAACAAAGGCATGAATATTTCTTCCCATGCTTCTTGTCTTTCCCCACTTTTTGCTCCTCTCCTTACTTAGTGGAAGGCTGCTGTTGTACAATACTGACATGATACACATCATGGTCAGGAAGGGGGTACAATACACTTTGCCCGGAGGCCAGATTGGATTTGCATGGAAGATGTGGGAATGAAGAATGGGGAGTCTTTGCAGAGGTGATGGGAATTAGCAGAGAGTGATGGGGATCCAGCTGTGACTGATCACCCCAAAAAGGGAGGATGGAGAACAGAAGAGAAGCTGAGAAGTGCTAAAGTGAAGATGGGAAATTGAATAAAGCAGAAGGAAAAGAAGGGAAGGGAAAGACAGCGGGCTAGAGACTTTACTTTTCTGTCCAGCTTCAAAATAAGACATATTTTAGTACCGTGTACTTCTTCAGGTGCCGCTTATCTCCCAACATTTATCTTAATCGGATGTTGTTCCCTACCTATTCTTAACTTAGCATGTCTTCCACTGTAATTTCATGAAATGTCTGCAGTCTTATCCACAAAGAAGCAAACAAGATCTTTTATTCATGTGGAGTCTATAAACATTTTCTGGAGAGCATGCAGGCGGCCAGCTAAAATGTGCAAGGTGTGCCCTTTTGTGCTAGTACAAGTGTCTAAACAATGTGCCTCATTTGAAAAGCTGCATTAATACAGCTGTGAATGTGGGTCAACGGGGGTGTCCTAATTGGGTGAAGCAGAAACCAAGATTTCTTAATAAAGCTGGAAAACTTGAGTAATGTCCGTTAGGAAGATTTTTGTACGTGTGTGCATTTATGTTACCAAAAGTCCACTTTTCAGATAGCAGTATGCTAGACAGTGTTAGAAATCACACACAAGCTTCCGTTGCTTAATAACTGCATTAGACTTGAAGCTCTTGTGCAAAACTGAAAAAAGCAGACACCAACTATGTTCTTGACAGCTCTGTCACATTTGGGGAGAGGGGAAATTGTGAGAATTTGTCAAAATAATGCTTTCATTTATATAGCATTCTAATAAATCCTGCACTATGAAATACCATTCAGGGCATTTTCCAGCACCTGTAGCAACAAGGAGGATTGTTTGTTTTCACTCTTAACTCTCATTACCACCTTCCTCCATCTCTTTCTTTCCTTGGGCCTGTGAGCATACAGTGTATAGGTGCTTTTCCATGGGGCGTTGTGTTATTTCTCTGCATCCTCAGCGCAACACTTTACCCGGCTATGTTTAGCTCCTTGTAACTTTTGTAATATGACCACACACCACAGTAAAGCTCTTAAAATGGTCTGCATGAAGAGGCATGTAAACTAGTCTCTCTCTGACAATGAAGGCTTCCTGCTGCACTGCTACATCTCACGCTTTCTAGTCCACACACCAACCCCCTCTCCCTCCTGTCCACCCTTGCTCCTGCCATCCGTCTCCAGCCCATTCTCAGTCCTTCTCTTCCATCTGCTGTTGCACAAACACTCTTGCCATTGGCCTGTCATCTTCTGTCAGAAAACTTATCCTTTATCTTCCCAAGTGGAGAAATATGGCTGGAAATTACCAATAAAGCTTGCCAATAAAGCCATGACTGATGACTGAAGCACCTTTTTGTGGGCTTCTAACAAGCCATATGTTCTTTCATTTTGACATTTACACCTTTCTATTTGGTCAATTTTGCCACAAGTAAAGAATTTGCTAAGTATAGCATGAGTCTCCTCTTGTATTTCCCATTTGGAATTTAAGGTTTTACTTTTTATTGCTTTGTTGGTTATTAAAGGAACATTTAATTAGAATATAATACTATTAGCACATTACAGTCATTGCGTTTGGTACCTGTTAACATTCAGGTGAGGTATTATGTGAGGCTGTGACTAATGAAAGCACAAGCTTTTTCTTCATATTATTTCTCATGTGTCATTATTTATGCAAAGATCCTTTTAGGAAACATTTATGTAATAACTGGCAGAACATTAAAAAAGATCAACTTTATTCCATTATTCAGAATTCCATATTAACATAATAACTTTTTGTCTTATTATTTTGAAGAAATAGAACACTCAAATTTGCACGTCAGACCAGAGGAACCTTGAAAGATGGTACATACACATGAACAAATGGATCCTCTTCATCATAATGCTGTTTCCTGTTCCTGTTAATGTTCAGTAATAACGGAATGGACCACAAAAAAGAACCTTTACAGGGTTTTTATATCAATTCAACATTCTCCTTCATCAAGAGCCTTTAGAAAAAGTGTGCTGCTTTCATGTGGCTGCATATTTCAGAGAATAATGTACTCCCTGTCAGGGTTTAGCATTTGTTTTTTATATTTATCCTCTTGTTGAGCCTCTCATTTGCATTCAGAAGCTGTCGCATTGGTATAAAGTCGAGGGTGATTTATTCAATAATGTATTAATTGGTTAATTAATCTTGTCAAAACAGAAGCTCCAGGTTATAATCCCCATTTGCTTGGGGCCTGTGGACCAAACAAATGTGTCTTTGACTCTCATTTCTGCAAATCCTGCCCCCTTCCTTTTTGTTCTTTGTCTTCCTATAATTTTATTTTTTACTTCATAGTGGCCCAAAATAATAGCAGCCACAAAATTGGCAACTCTTTGTGTGGTGTACAAACTCCTCATTACACCGTCCTTTCTTGACTATTTTTTTGTTTTTTTCTTTTAGTTTACTGCCTTTCTTTGTTTGTCTGAAAACATTTGTTTTCTCCTCCTTATTATACTGCGTATTGAATGGCACATTTGTCTGCCTAGCATGTGCTAATTATACAGCTATTTCCATCAGGCTGTCATAAGACACTATAGTCTCAGTTATGCTTACTCTGTCTACCTGTGTCACATCAGCCTCTATACCACACTCTCCTCCAGGTCTCCTGGGTTGGCAGCCATGCTACAGTTTGAGTTTGAGTTGGAGGAGTTGTTGGATGCGTAGGTGTGTAAATAGTCCTGTGTCACTGCATGGCTGTACTGCTCGCTGCCAGCACTGGATGTGCTAGAGGTGGATGCGCAGTGGACCAGCATTCCATGCAGCGATTGGCTGCGGCGGGTCCAGATGACACTCAAGCGCTTAGCATAGCTGTAGCATGAGGTGCTGGTGATGTCACCTGCGTCGAAAGAGCAGCTGCGTTTGGTCTCTAGTGCCCGAGCCTCTCCCAGCCCTGAGTAAGAGTTGCTCTCCCCCTCTTCCTGCCCTGCTTGGGCCAGGGAGGCTAAGACTTGTCTCTTGCCTTGCTCTTTATCTTTGTCTCTGTGTCTATCCATAGACCTCCTCTGCTTCAACCTACCCAGATGCTTTGCAGTGTTATGTCCAGTCTGCGGCAAGGTATGTGCAGTTTTAACTGAGGAGCAATACAGTGTTGCTCTTTCACTCTCTGGTGCACATTTCTCCTTCTCCTGGTCCTTGTCTGTGCCCTGGCCACAGTGGGGCTCCAGGCTCTTTTTGGCTTTCACCTTGTGCTTGGCTTTGGCCGATGTTGCTTTCATCTGTTGGGCCAGCAACCCGTTTGGCACAGCCACCATCATCACGCTGTTGTTTCCATTGGTCTGAGCATAAACATCCACCCCTTTGACTGGCAAGAACTCACCGGACAGGTTGGTGTTGTCCCGGCAATCTCCGCAGACTCTGTGCCGTACCATCATAGCCACAGTAAAAACCAGCAATGTTACCACCACCACCCCACCCACCATCACAGTCAGTGTGCCGCCCAGGAAGTGAGCCTGCAGGGAGCGGCATTCTGGGTAATCCTCTTTAGTGCTGAATTGGGTGCAACCCAGCACTTTTGTGGTGGCCAAGGAGGAAATGCCATCGTCAAATATGGCTAAGACGCATAAGCTGTAGTCTGCACCAGAGACCAGGTTCTTTAGCAGGAAACTATTGCTAGTAGGAGGTAGGATCCTGCCAGGAAAGAGAGTAGAGAAAGATGGATTATAATGAAGATCTTGTCAAGCTAAAAAGACCAAAAGATGAATTAAATGAAATACAACGAGAAACAAATCAAGTGTGCTCATGATGATTATGGCTAGTCTGTGAGAGATAGGAGCTACCAGAGCTGTTCTTTTGTAAGGCTAAATCAATACCCTGAAAAAAGAGAATGTGAAAATAAATACATTCAGAAGAAATCACAGACATAGGACAAGGGACAGCCTTATGGCCAAAGAGATTTTTTGCAGTGAAGCTATATATGTGTTCTTTGATAATTAGCCTGGATGATTCCCACCCACTCAACTCTTTACCATCTCAAAATCATCACTTTGTCCCCTGACTCATGCTGAAACAGAGTTGGGATGAAGCTGTTTAATGCATGGCTACAGCTGTGGCCACCGAAATATATTGATATACAAGCCCATAATACAAGGGCTCTCTAAGTGGCTACACAAGATTTAGACCTCTGTCACTGGGCGGTAATTACCAGTTATTGCCGAATTTTTAGTTTTTATCTCCTCTATGCTGGCTTCATTCTGCTCTCTGCCCTTTTCTTTTTTTTACTTATGCCAGACTGCTTTGTTATGTTGATTTATGTTTGATATCTAATTTCTAAAACTCTTGTGCTGTTTTTTCTCTCATTCTTCAGCCTTTAAGTAAAAGCCATTGTACTGTAAATGAATAAACGCTGTGGTGTATTTATCAAAGACTGTGTTTACAAGCAATCTGGCTTCTTGTTTGTGAGCCCAGCTCTTTACTGCATATTAATAACTGATATGCATATACCCACTAACATGCTTATACAGTTCAATAGAGAATGAATAATTGAGAATTAAAAGCTTTGCTATGAATGTGTCATAATATGATGTTCTCAAAATCATAGACATCCCACTTCTAGAGGATCATTGTCCTGAATGTTCTTAAGCACTTTTTGAGCTGTTCAATTCATAAGCATAATACAATCGTATTCCAGTTTGCATCATTTATACTTTGAAGGTATGCCTTTCATGTGAATTTCCACATCTAATTGAAAATATGCAGAGAAAGCCCTTTTGGGACATGTTCTCTGTCAACAGCCAATGCAGTGGGCCACAAAATGTGGCCTCTGTCATTGTCGCGTATTGTTGAAGTAATTTACTGGTCCAGACTGGCATCAGGTGTTTAGACTGAGAACATTTGCATGTTGGTGACCTAAGCATTAGTAACAGATCCATTATCAGCATTATATGCCTACCCACCCTCTCACTGCCACCCACTCATTTCCTTCCATTGCTGAATACCTGATGAAAGAGGACTTGAAAACCTCTGAGATTAGCCTTGCGCCACTCTTCCTTTTGTACCTCTCCCCCTTTTTCTTTTCCTCATTGTTTACTCCATCCCTATATTTATATCCTTGTGTCACACAAACTGACTCCCCTCCCTACCAGTGTGTAATATTGATTTCCATTGTAGGACACCAACTGAATGATGCAGGCTACTCCTCCTGTGCCAGTTTTCAGCCATTATGTAATGGTGTGATTTAATTACAAAGCTTTTAAAATGTAGCCTTGTTTTACACCCCATTTGACATATATTAATACATGTTCTATGTAGGTTCACACAGTTTAGAGGACCTGTGTTTGTGTGTGTACATTTTTGTTTGTTTTTGAGCACTGTGTCAGAGTAATCTAACAGACTGGAGACCAGTGAGGGGGGGTGGGATTGGCTGAGAGAGAATAAGTGAAGAAAACTGATACAGTTTGTTTCATGCTCTTGCTACGATTCAGAATGCAGTAAGAATTGGCTTGTTTGTAAGACCTTTATCAAGAATTACTGAGTTACTCTCTACCTCTCTGAACAGCACTAACATAAATGGCTATCATAGCCCTCTTCTTCTCATCATGTCCCACCTTTTCTTTTTGCCCCCTCTCACCTCTCTCCCTGCATTTAGATCCATTTCAGTCAGATGAATAGGTTGTGACATGCTTGTAGGCTCTGTAGTTTGTGCTCTTTTAAAGAATTCATCCTCTTCCCTGGAGTTGGAAGGTCCGCTCTCATTCCACTTTCACCTTCTTCTAACTATTAATATCGCTCAAAACCTCATGACTTGATTTGTGTCTCCTCTCAGCTTTGGAGGATAGTCTGTTTCCCACATCTCTTCATCAGTTGTTGAGCTCTGTAATCCACAGACATCCCTTCTATCTTAAATTCTATCTGTAAAAAGATTGTCATGTCTTATGAACTGTTTTATTTGTACTTTTCTTACCTGTACACAAGTGCGTCATCAGCTGTGCTGTTGTACTGAATCTGGTACATCCACACCAAGTAAGGCATTAAAGTTCTACCCATATACCAGCGCACCTCGGCTGAGTTGGAGGTCACTCCTAGAACTCCCACTAGTCTCTCAGTTCCAGTGTTAGTACTGCCAGTTCCATCCTCTCCTTCACCTCCAGTTACATTCCTCACTGTTACCACCCCCAAACCTCCTACAGCCCCTCCTCTACCACTGCTGATGTCAGATGAACCAGGATCTCTGGGGTTAATGAGGGGGACTGTGCCATTACCCCGGTGAGGCAGTGGGATAATCTTAAGGTCTACTTGGGCAGTGGACTCTCCAGCTGCATTTATGGCAATGCAGGTATATGTCCCATCATCTCTGGCACGGGTCACCAGAAACTCCAAAGTTCCATTGTAATATGAATGAATTCGGCTAGAATTAGCCACAATGCGGTCATCTGGGGATACCCAGTGAATGACTGGCTCAGGGTCACCAATGGCACGGCACTTAAGTGTGGCTCTTTGTCCCTCCAGGACCCATAACTTATTGGTGTTGCGGGTGATGAGAGGAGGTTCACATGTGAATTCCTCCTCTGGAATGGACCAGAAGTAACGTCCAGCAAGGTGTGCAGGTGTGGCACAAGTTTCCATATCATCCTCACGTGTGAGCCTCCGCAACCACAACAATTCACAGTTACAGTGCAGAGGGTTACCACCAAAATTCAGGCTGATGATTGCATTGTATGGTGTAGGGCTGACCACCCCGATCTGTGAGCGAGAGAACAGAGGATCAGGGGGAAGTGTCTGCAGCCTATTTGAGGTCATATCCAGACGGGAGAGCTTGTAAAGCTCACTGAAAGAGCCCTCAGCAACCTGGTCTATGAGGTTGTGGTCAAGATTGAGAGTGCTTAAGCTGGCCATGTTCTGAATGGCTTCCCATGGAACCCTGCGGAGGTTGTTGTAGGACAGGTCCAAGTCCTCCAGTGTTAGCAGGAAGTCATCAAAGGCATCAGCTGAGACATCAGTAAGCTGATTGTTGTTTATGAAGAGATGCTGAAGATTGGGAAGGCCTGTTAGATCCTGAGGTCCCACCATAGTCAACCGGTTAGTGTCCAAGTGCAGTGACCGCAGGCTTTCCAAATCAGCAAAAGCCAGTGGCTGCAGGACATGGATGGTGTTACGTGACAGTGTCAGATCTACCAGACCAGTCATGTTGGCAAAATCGGCTCCACTCACTTCCAGGATATAGTTGTCAGCGAGACGAAGCTCCACTGTGCGACGGTCAATGTTGGGTGGGACAAAAAGCAGTCCTTTGTTCACACAGAGAGTGCTTAGAGACTCTGAAAGGTTTCGACACACACAGTGGAAAGGGCAGATGGACACCATACCCCATGTCTCCCCAGCCAACACATCTGAACTGCACCCCAGAAGGACTTGGCTCACCAGGCCCAACCACATCAGAGTCACTGGAGCCATAAAACTAGGATGTGGTGTTTTGAGGCAGATGCATTTTGAGTCATGAAGTGGTCCTAGCAGTTGGTCCTTTATCTTGGACGGCCTAAACAGCCCTGGGCTTGGCATGATAGATTTATTTAACCACAGACCTGTGAAGGGATAGATATAGCAATGTCAGATGTTTTGTCTTTAGAAATCACACATGAAGTCAAATGTATGTCAATATCTTGTTAAAAAGCCAGCACCAACTGTTTTTTGTATCTGTGGACACATACAGAGTTTGTTTACTCTGGCTTTGTGCACTTCTTTTTGTTCTGTACTGTCTACTGTCTGCTGCTTTTCTTTCTGTGGCTTGATTGCTTCGTCACCCTGATCCATAACTGTCAGTGACTGGGTGTGTATATGTGCTGTGTTTGGGTTTGCACTAATCCTGTTGTAGACAGCTGTGTGTAAATGAGGTTGTATTGCCTTGTAAGAGTGTGACCAAAGCAACGCTTTCTGGTTCATTATACGCAAATATTTCAGAACATGACAGATGCATGAGTGGGTTAATGTGGTGCTGTTGATGGTAGTTAATTGGATTTACATAGCTGTGTATAGTAAGCTTCTCTCTATTCATGTGACTTTTAATAGTCCAATTTCTGCTCATTTGAGACTTACATAATGGCTCCACTGTCATGCTTACAAAGTACGGCTTGACTGTGAGAGTGAGAGTGTCTTTTTTGCGAGAGAGAGTGAGTTTGAGGGAGAAAGGGGGAGAATGGAGAGAACGCAACATAAGTATAAGCGTAACACATGAGTCGTCAAGTGTTAGCTGACTAAAATTAGCTTGCTTTGGCCTACTTTAGTTAATGGTTGAATTTGTGACTTTTAGGGTTAAGATTAGCGTAGGTAAGATCTGTGTTTCTTAACACATTCTAATGCGGAAGCTAAATAGAATTTCATCAGCCAGCAGTATGTATGTGTCAGTGCAGGTGTGGGAGAGATTATTCATACCTGATATGTCTGCACTGCATTAAGATTTAAAATGGTTCCATATTTTGCCCATTTTAAGGAGCTCCTACTGGTTCCTTCAATATTTAAAAGCAGAAATCCAAGAGAACAGCATGGGCAGTTGGTTTTATCTCCTTGTGGAATTGTATTACATCTGTGTTCTTTGATCCCAGATGATGATTGATCAAGCCAATGAAGTGATGACGGTCACTTCATTTTTAGCTTGAATCCTTTTTCCCTGTGAAGCACTCTGTAATCTTCAAGGTGTAATCCTCAAACTTTTTTTTTCCTCTCATCACACATTGTTTTGACTATTTACTGGATTTTGATTCATCCATTTAGAGTAGATCACTGTCCGTCAGTGTTAAAGTATCCTAAATTTGCATACAAAGCTGTAGCTGGTGTGGTTTGCTGATTTTGTAGATTGGTTGATCCTCTCCTGAGTTATCAATAGGCAGCAGTTTGCATTTGTTGTCCAGTCGGTCTCACTGCAGAGTTAGTGCTGGTAAAGAGAAAAACATGAATCATATTAGAGATTTTATGAATGCTATGATGGGGCAGGACTCCTGGATGGCCTGCTCTGATATTTACATAGACTTTCAAACAGCATGTCAAGCATGCTTTCAATCCTTCACTTTGACCATAAACTAAAACCATATTGAAGAAGACCTCATTTCCATGCATAGGAATTTATCATGTGAGAATGAAAATTATTCGCATCTTCCTGAAAACTGCTGCATTAAAGGATTTCAAGCAGCCCCTGTGGGCTCTAACTGAAACTACTGTGTGTATGTGTATATTTCCTTGTCCAGACTGACTTAACATATATCTGTATGGTTCCCACCTCAAGCTGCCCAGCCCCTGTTGTTTGGTCTGTGATGTATCCTCCAGAGGTGGCATGTCTGTCTCTAGTCTAGAGGCAATTCCATGGTTCCGTTCTCTGCTGTTTTCTCAATACAAATGAGGAAAAGGCAGACATTTACCAACCTTTTCATTGCTCTCTGAATCCTCTTAAAAGACAGCTTTATTCCTCTCCAGTCTGGCAGTTCACCCCTCTCGATCCCGTCACCTTGTTGTTTCCGTTATGGAGTGCTTCACTGAGCCTGCCATTGCAGCTACTTCTTAGTTTTTTTTTTTCTTTCATGCAAACAAGTCTGTTTTCAATCCTGCGAACAGGTCCAGCAGAGCCAGCGGCTTAAACTCTAAAAGCATTGCCTAGATATGCTGGGAGAAGGTTGCCGTCGCACAGTCATGTTTACCAGTGATGGCTTTCTTTTGTCGTCCTGCCTCCGCTCCTCAAATTCGCGCTGAACCGCTGTGTGATTTGTGGCTTTTGGTGCAGGGATGGGTGTCTGTGTCTCTGTCTGCATTTGCAAATCGTATGTATGCATATTTGTGTGTGTGTGTGTGTGTGTCTGCCTGTGTGACTGCAGTGTGTCTGCTACAGTGAAAGCGGAGCAAGCGAGAGAGAGAGAGAGTGTCTGTGTGTGAGAGTAAAGAAGGGAGGGAGAATGAGAGTAGGGGAGGGGGAGTAAAAGAGCCTGAAGCAATCCTGGCCTGTGATATGAGGATAGGAGATAGAATAGTAGAGAATGGAGAGAAAAAGAGTTGAAGGAAAATAAGCTGAGGCTGGAGTTGCACTGTGGAGATGTGGGGGAACTGAGAGACTGAGGACTGTGGGGGAAAGAAAGGCTCTTTACTTGAGAGCAGGAGGTTGCTGCAGGGGTTGGTAGCTACTAGCTGACCCTGAACCCCACTGCAGCATACACACACATTTACTCATTCAAGTTCAGACTAGTTCAAAGCAGTAGCTCCGTGATATTGTTGCATGAAACGGATAAAATTATAATACACAATCATAGGCTTACTGGATATGCTATGACTGTGAAATACGATAAATTGAGCTCAAATCAGGGCTGTCACCATCAGTTATATTAGCAATCAAACCATCTGCTGGATGATTTGATGAATAAATAATTTAGGTAAAGTAATCCAAGATGGAAAAAATGGATATAAAATTACAGTCTGCACAGTCTAGTTTTTTGCACTGTGGTGTGTTTGATCAGTGAGAACAATGAGTTTGTGTACAGAGAGGGCTAATGGACTGGTGCAGAACCGACAACATGCCTCTGAATGTGGACAAGACAAATGAAATGGTTGTTGATTTCTGGAGAGCATGCCATGATCAACCTCTGCTGAACAATAACGGATCCTCAGTGGAGATTATCCATAGCACTAAGTTTCTTGGTATTCACATCGTGGAAATCCTCACATGGACTCTTAACACCAGCTCTATCACCAAGAAATACCATCAGCATCGCTACTTCCTGCAGAGACTGAAGAGAGCGCAGCCCCAGTCCTTACCACGTTCTACAGAGGGACTGAAGAGAGAATCCTTTGTAGTTACATCACGGCTTGGTATGGGATTGGTTAAATTTTAGATTGCAAGATGCTACAGAGGATAGTGAGGACATCTGAGAAGCTAATCATATTCTTCATGATCCACAGAGTTCTGATTCCTCCCAGACCCTCTTTTATCTTCTGTCTGGCAGAAGGTTCTGCTGCCTACAGGCCTCCATCATGAGGATGGGGAACATTTTCTTCCCTCAGGCCATCAGACTCCCCAGTCAGAACTACAAACACATAAATGCACCCTTGAGCTGACCTTCCTCCTCAAAACACAGTACATGTCATATCACCTCAGGGAAGGAGGATGCAGATGCAGGAGTTATCGAAAATCTTAAGTCTTAATGAAACACAGCACGTAAACAGACTTGTGAAAACACAAGCACTCTTGCTCTCATCCTGTTGAAATTCACGCTCCTTCTTGGGATCCTAGAGAAACACTAGAAGACAGCTAGAGCTAGATTTGAGGAATCCCAGCTGGAAGCATATCAGCCACACTTGGTGCTACTTGAAGACGGGTGACAAAGAAATCCAAATCAGAGTTCACATGGCATAAAGATACATACAGGACTCCTTACAGCTTAGCCACTGTTGCTATTCCTTTGTAGACAAGCGAGTCCGTAGTAAGCATGAGAGAGTATTCCACAACACAACTGGAAACTTGAGGAGAAACCTCCACATGGACAGGGGAATAGACAGGACACCTCCAGCTCAGTAGTCCGGTGACTCTGAACGCTGGAGGTGCTGTTGAGGCAGCGGGGATGTGACCTACAACACACACGCTGGAATGCTTCACGCCGACTGCCTCTAAAAATACCCTTTATTTACATTATATACATTATATGTGTATTCCTGTCCTGTCTGCACAGTCTGGTGATGTTTTTGCTTTTGTTCTTGTGTTCAGCCATGGTCTTGGAGAATAGTTTTATTTCACTGTGAACTGTGTATATGAAATGAAATGCCAGTGAACTTTCTTAGCTTGACTTGACTGCCTACTGCCTGTCTACCCAAACAACCATGGATACAAATCCTGAAAGTTAATAAGAACCTTACCTTCTTTAAGGCATTTCCACAAAATCATGTTGTTTGTTGATTCTGCATGAATATTAACCTATTTTCAGTGTCCACACCATATGAATTTTAGCTGTTATTGCAGCTATTTGTATAATTTTTAATGTGGAAGTTTATACTGAAGTACCCACTTATACAGTACTTCCGTGGTTGCAGAGATGTGCATTGTGGATCACTGCCCACTTTCTGGTTCCTGTTGTTTTTTTGGGCTCTATGTTTTTAGGTGAGAAGAGTGAGTCAGTCATAGCCAGTCTCTAAGCATTGCTATATATAGAGGACTGACCACTCGCAGAACATTGCAATAGAGCACGCAGTAGCCAGCAGGAAAGCAACTTGCATGCAAGGTTGGCTTTGCAGCCCGGCTCCTCTGGGGTGGGGAGAGAAAGAGCAGAATCGGCAGCTAGAAGTGCTCAAGTGTGCTTCATTTTCTAGCACTTACTGTACTAGATAGCGATGGAAATCCATACAACTGTAATTAAAGGGGGGTGGTCATGTTTTCATTTAATATGCCTCAGCAAATGATCAAACTAATGTGTCATACTGGTGGAAACATGACTAAATGGTCATCAAAGTCACTCCATCAAAGACATCTCCAAAACCACTGATAGCCAGTGTTGTGCTGAATTCTCAGGGATTGTAGCACTTAGTCCTATTAAGTAAACTGATGTTATGAATTTCTTGTCACAGTGTAGGTGTGCTGCCACTTTATCAGTCACCGTTATGGTACTTACAGGTGTCATATCATTATTGTAACAAAACTGCATATCTTTGAAATGCTAACTTCAGTAATATATGTTAATATAATAAAATGTTATTCCAAGTCATTTTGGACCATGGTCCACTTGTTGAGAATTGTTCACATGAAAAACCTTGGGCATTTATTTAGTGTGGCCTTGCTCTACCGCCCAGTCATGCCCCACTAAACACACAATTTTTTTACATGCTTATATCACGGCAAAAGACAAATCAAACTTTGTACACACTGTAGAAATGCTATTTGTGCATATCCAGTTTAAGGGGCAGTTTGTATTTACTGCCTGCATTTTAAGGATGTGCTATATTTCCTGAACAGGCCTTTTGCTGTAAATGTTGTACAAAAAAAGTTTACTGAACTGTACTTTGGGTGCCAGTGGTATATGAACTGGGGGACATGTTTGGCATATTTAGTTAATATACATTACTTGCAGTTCCTGTTTTATTTTTGTTTTATTTTTTTCTGCGGCATGGATGTTCTGAACCCTCCTTAGCCCCTCTGTAGTTTTTCCCCCTCATTGTGTAGTTCTGGTGCTGGGCCTGACAGTATGACATGTTAGTTGGCTGAACTCAGTCTCTAAAGTCTTACAGAAACATACTTTGTATATTGTATGTTAACATCCATTGCAATCAGCAGTGCGTTTACAAAAGGGCCGGGTATTTGCAGTGTGTTGTCCAGGATTTGTCATTTGCATTCTTGTGTTGAGCATGTTTCTGGCCTAAATTTATATTCTTGCTGTTAACTATATGTATGCATGTGCAAGTTGGCTGTCCCTCATAAGTGCGTCTGTTTGAAAAATAGTCTGTCCTCCAGACTAACACAATGGCTCCACAACAAAACAATACTAACATAACTTGTGGAGGCAATTTACCACACTGTGACGTTTGGTCTGCAGCAGACTGAACAAACAATGACAACATCCACTTCTACTGTCTGCTTCTGCCGTTTACTCACAATATACAATATGTTTGTGGTCATGTTCTTTGCTGACCTTAGAAGAAGCAATCATAGAAAGTGTTCTTGTGCTGGCAGGGAATGTTTTCAACTCTGGTCCTGGAGTTGCCTTGACCTGCACATTTGAATGTTTTCACTGCCTTAACACACCCGCTCAACAAGGGGTTGCTAAGGAGCTGATTAGTTGGATCAGGTGTGTTGCAAGCATTGAAAACACTCAGATGTGTAGGGTGCTTCAAGGACCAGGGTTGAGAAACCCTATAGGAAAAAAGCTATTATTGCTCCAGTTTGCCCAAAAAAAGGTGCATGACGAGTGTGCGATTAATGCTGTTCATGTAGCCACTATGTACGCATGTGGTAGCAGCTTTTTTACTGAACAGATTCATCTTATTTTTCTTATTTAACTACAGTACAATGCAACAATGGCTTAAACATATTTGACTAGATACATCTCTCTCTACTATTCACTCTTATTTTCGTTTAATTTCAGATGGGGTGTTCTGTGACCTGTTCTGTCTAACCATCTAGACAATGTCAGCTGAAGCATAGTGTGCTTCAGTGTGTTATTTTATTTCTGCTGAACAGGTTTTTGGCTCACTTTCATTAAAACAGCAAAGAACATGTACAAATACCCTATTTATAGTACATGTCCTTCATTGCTCATTATGTCTCAGCCACTAATGACCACAGAGCTCTATAGCAGAGCACCAGGATGGTCTCTGAGGGGGAAAAGCCTAGCAAATCTTTTTCAGCACTACAGATAGCTCCTCTCTGCTCGAATATGTCTTGTTCACTGTACACTTGTGGGCTTGATCATCCATCAAACACCATTATTTTATTGCCATTAGTCTCGCCTTTTGTCCTGCTGTATAGTCTTTTCTTGCTGCTCACTCCGTCATGGTCTGCTCTCTGGCAAGTAGCAGCATCTAATTTCCCTCTGTGCTTAGGCAAACGGGTGGCTTTGAAGCTCTTCTCTGTCCCAGGGTGCTTTGGCTGCTTTAAATGACTGTATTGTGCTGTTTTTTTTCTTATTTTTTTTGGTATGGACACCCACTTGATGCAGTTATTGTGAAAACCATGAGGCTAGTGGGCTGAAAATGATTTCCTGTAGTGTACCACTGCATGATGCGCTCTTCACACATCTAAAAGCAAAACTATGTTTCCTGTAGCTGTTCCCTCTCTCGCTCTCCCTCTCTTTCTCTCTGTGGTGGATATGTTTCTGTAGGCATTTGAGTATTGAACACGCAGGCAGGATGTGGTAGCATGATCATAGTGGCATTGAAAGCTCCCTGTTGGCTGTGTATCATGAACACCATTAAAACCCCAGCATGTCAACCATTACCCATCTGAGCCATTCCTTTATAAGCTGCAGTGTTTGTGTGTGTATGCATGCCCCTCTGTGATGAGTTAAAGTAGTGTTTGGCAGTTCTGGATGTAAGCACAAGTGTTTACAATGTGTGTGAGGGGCAGATGACTTGACAAATTTGGATGTGGAACAGCATTCAGCAGTGTTTTTGCTGGTCGTGGGAGAGGTGCTACCAGAAACTCACCTTTACTTAGTGTAAGAAGGTAATATTAAAATAATCGATATATTATGTGGTTCTGTTTTGTATTGATTTGCACAATGAAAATGTTATTTACCAAGCTTGTTTAAAACATACTTTGATGTTACTTGTTTTATTTATAACATTACATTATTGTTATTACAATTACATCTCGTGTATGGCCATCCATGATAATTGGTAACAATTTGAACAATGGTCTGGTAGGGTCTGACAGAATAAGAGATGAGTAAAGCATGGTAAAGATGGAAATTATTTTATAGTCAGAGAAATCTGGTTCAAAGTGCTCTCTCTCTCTCTCTTTTAATCACTCACACACACACACACACACACTGTAGAGTATTGAATGTTTAGATAATGGTATTGATTTTAGGACTACCCACTAAAAGGTCCTATTTGCCCCTGTAGTAGCATTAGCACCTTCTGTTCTGTGCTTGTGTGTGTTCTGTCTACAGACTTGGTGCACTTTTACCAGCACTTGGTAAACACTCTCTCAGACTCGATCTGTCTTTCTTTCTCTTGGCAGACAAATATCCCATTCCTCCAGAATGTTTTGAGCAATGACCAGTTCCTTTATGGCACCGTGGACACTCAGTTCATCGACGAAAATCCAGACCTGTTCAACCTCAAACCAGTCCAGAACCGAGCTCAGAAGCTCCTCCATTATCTGGGTATGATTACATGGTACATGGTGTATGATAAATTGATACTGATGTACTATAACATTCTTAGACTCAGTTTACACTTATTTGCTGAGAAGAGACAGAGTTTAAAAAAAAATAAGGAAACAGTTTAAAAATATGAATTAAATCCAGAGTCCACACTGAAACAACTATAGAATAATAGTTTCCCATTCAAGTCTCTAAAACTCCTTTAGTAGTCTAAGGTTTTTAACTTATTTTAGGTTTAATAGCAAAACGTCTATGGGGCACAATTGGGGTAATTCTTTCAAACTTTGACCAATAACTATGCAAAAGATATACACTGATAACATTTACCCAACACTCATTATCTATTTATAAGCTCCACTGACCACAGAGGTGCACTTTGTATTTTACAACTGTAGAGTGCAGTTATCTATTTTCCCATTCCACCAATGGTCAAGATACCCTCAGGATCAATGAGCAGGCATTATTTGGGTGGCAAATTATTCTCAGCACAGCAGTGACACTGACATGGTTGCGACGTGTTTGTATGTGAGAGTGCAGAGTTTTTAAACACTCTGTTTACTTACTCTCTCCATTACTTGGCACATTTAACCTATTATTTAACTTTTGGTTGGATAAGCCATAATGCATTATGTGTTCTGACACCTTTCAATCAGAGCCAGCATGAACTTCTTTAGCACTTTGTGATACAGTAGCTCTTTTGTGGGATCAGATCAGATGGGCATCAGTATGCCTTGGGCGCCCGTGACCCTGTCACCAGTTCACCATTTGTCCATAATTGGACCACTTTTGGTAGGTACTTACCACTGCATACCAGGACGTCAAAGTCACTCAGATCCTCATACTTGCCTATTTTACCTGCTTCCAATACATCAAATTCAAGAACTGAGTGTTTACTTACTGCTTAATATATCCCACCCCTTGACAGATACCATTGTAACAA
The DNA here is from genome assembly GCA_037974365.1 of Hydrocynus forskahlii. Taxonomy (NCBI): domain Eukaryota; kingdom Metazoa; phylum Chordata; class Actinopteri; order Characiformes; family Alestidae; genus Hydrocynus; species Hydrocynus forskahlii. Next base: position 8,901,212 of record JBBPCX010000023.1, on the reverse strand, counting down.
GATTATCAATTCACCTGTCAGTGGTTTTAATATTATGGGTAATCGGTTTATATGGTTGTTTTTATCATTTGAACTTTATATATCAAAATGTGTACAGACGTGGGTGTATCTAATGAGGAATGTTTGTATTTTATACATGCATGTACATATGTCATCATCCAACTTTCTAAAACTAGTTCACCCAAGAGAAATAAAGAATGAAGTGTATTAATGAAATACACTCTATTTCATTTTAATGAAAGAGTCTAAACTGGGCTTTGGTTTGAACCAGCTGTCCCTGTATGATGTAGGAGTATAGATCAGCTTCACAAGGAATATGAGAGAAAAGGCAAAGGTCAGAAAGTCTAGAAAGCGTACATGATCAAACACTTTTGATGCAGAGAATCAGTATTCTTTCATTTTTGTAAGGATAGCCCTTGATGACTTATTTTCTTCAGCATTTCATCCATTGCTGTATTAATGCTCATGTTTCTTAGAGGAGTGGTTTCCAAGCCCACTCCAGAAGTACCACAGTACATACCAATTCGTAAAATGAGTTAGGGTTTGTGACCTCACCTTCTTGACTTGCTACACACTATAGCAAGCAAACCTTTTCACTTTTCTCCTTTAACACACCACATGCTGTGCATCCCTTCATCACATAGAGGTAGATATAGTGTGCTACAATTCATAGATGAATAGAATAATCAAACAAATCCAATGCAAATGTAGAGTATATGAGTAGAGTATGGACCGGGCGCAGCTTATCAGCTACGACGCTGAAGTTTGTGAGCCAGGTAGTGGGACCCCATTATCAAACTCCACTATTTCGGTGGATGGGCTTCAAAGTCACGGAAGAGGTGAGTCAGTTATGAAGAGTTGAGTGAAATTTTAATTTAACTTAATTTAATTGATATTAGATATCAGTAGTAATGGGTTTTTGAAGCCACTTCTTCTTGCTCCTAAACTGCCGTTAGCTGTCGGACTGGTAGCTTAACTGGCTAAGTGTCAGTCTGCTAACGGATAAGCTGTTAGCCGCGAGATAGCTTGTCAATGTATTAGCTTAGAAGCGATAAGAAGTGGTTTAAAAAAACATTACTACTGATATTTAATAACATTTTAATTAAATGAAATAAATTTTTCACTCAACTCTTTAAATTTGACTCACAGCTTCCGCGACTTTGAAGCCTATCCACCGAAATAGTGGAGTTTGATGGCGGGGTCCCACTACCTGGCTGACAATAAGGTTAGCTGATGAGCTGCTGCCGCTCGGTTCGGCTCTGAAGAGCCGCTGCGTCTCCGCGGCAATGGCAGAGATAGAAGTAGCCCCTGTGGAGGACTGTCGTCTTTCTTCAAACATTTCTGACACTGATGTCACAGCAGTTGGAGAGTTTAAGAGGCCAATGGCTTTCAAGATGCTTTATTTGTCACATGCATAGTCATACTTGTACAACACCGAGGCTGAAGTTGGCTTCTTATTCGCCAGTTACTTATTCGCAGATTCCGTTCCACCTTAAATGGCTGGACAGTACC
>JBBPCX010000023.1:8874981-8890120 GCA_037974365.1 Hydrocynus forskahlii | reverse complement strand
TTATTATTCAGTGTGGCACTTGATGGACACTTGAGGCACTTGATGGACAGTGTTATTATTCAGTGTGGCACTTGATGGACACTTGAGGCACTTGATGGACAGTGTTATTATTCAGTGTGGCACTTGATGCTTTACAGTGTCCGGACTATTTGCAAAAACTTAAGGACATTGCAGAAATACGTAGTCCTGTATCAGTATCAAATTACACTTACAATTACATTTTACATTGTGCGACCTCTGCTGGTAAAACAAATCCAGCTTGTATACTGGTTAGGCGTGAGTTAATATGTCCCTGATCCCTGCCTGATATGCCGTCTTGTTTCAGCCTGATTCACATATTCATAAAATTATGAAAGTAACCCACTCAGCTACCCTATGTGTTGGCCAGCTGCAGTGTTTTCCAATGTTTAGCATCCTCCTCATCCCCTCCTCCGGAGCGCCTCATCCAGCAGATTTCCCAGCAGCAAGTGGGTGTGTGACTGCGGTAACAAAAATCACATCAGAGCACAGCAATAGAGCAATGAGGAGGCGTTTGCTGCTTTGTTGATTCAGATTTGTTTGTCTCCATTATATTCCTTCCTGTGGCCACTATCTTTTGGTTTCCGCTCCTAGAGATGTTGCCTAGGAAATTGAATTGTTGTAGGGTTGTCAGTTTGTCCCTGCAAATGTTGCTGTCAGCATTTTCCCTGCTGTATGACAGATTAGCGCCTGGCCACCATCAGTGCCATGCAGCATTCATTGCCTGGTTAAGATTCTAGATTGGGAACTTTTTTAGGCCATGTGTAACAGACACATTCAAAAGTGTCACGTGGATGGACTTTCCAGTTTACACAGAAAATTCAGCAATGTGACAATACAAAAAATATGAGCCATGCTGCATGGGACCATTTCATACACACAAGCTAGCAGTTTCATAGCTAGTATGAAAAAGGCTGAAAAATGACTGCAGTGTATAATAAAGTTAAAGGACCAAAATGCAGTACAAAAGTCAGGGCAACATAACTGCAGTCAAGTGAAATTATAATGAATATAGCAAGTGAAAAGGTGTTGGTCTGGGATGGTATGTGTTTGTTGTAGTAGCAGCTCTTGTGAGACCCGAGTGTTTATAGTTTTGGGTGGTTTTGCATTTGTTGCCTTGAATTTATTTCAGGAGATGTAAGTGCTCAGTTTATGGCAGCTCTGATTAAGTTTTATGAGTTCCCGCTGTGAGGACTGTACCCAGACTGCAGTGTCATGAGTGACCGTTCTGACAATGCCACAGTGGAAAAGAACTGGGCACAATGTTACACTGCACTAAACTTTTCACTAAATACAAATGGCAAATTATCATGCCGCAGTTAGCTAATGTTAGCACTCTGTCTTTCTAACAAATCCCATATAATGTACATTAGCACATACAGATGTTAATGAAGACTTTTTATCACACTTTTGGAATTTTAAAACTGCACCACTGATGGCTTGCCCCTTCTGATGACTTGACATCAATTTGGCTGGTCTGTCACCAGTCTCATTTTCTCTCTCCCTCGCTGTACATAATACTAATTGATCATGGTTAAATCAAGAGTGTGCGAGAGCAGTGTATGTGCTCTGATGAATGTATGCTTACTGCTGTATATTATGCTAATGTTAGCAGGGTCTACAGAGACCATGGCATTTGTCCCAGGGTTGGTTGAAGGTTGAATGGGGCCCAAAAAGAATTTGTTATTTACCAAATCATCTTTGCTATACAGGCCTTTTTTGTTTGTTTGTTAGGTTGGGTTTTTTGTATGTTTTTACATTCTGCAGCATTCTGTTTTGTATGTAATGTGTAGTTGCCCTATGGTTTCTATCAACTGTTGTAAAAAGGTAAAAAAGACAGTAATGGTAATACCTTGGATGTTAATTTCAATGTGGTCCTTTAAATAGGTTATACATCATTTCATATAATTTACAGATCAAAACTATCATTAAAATATCATTAAATTCATCTTTAGACTTTCTTTTATTGACTTTGGATTTATGACTTGCCTCAGGCTTGAGTGTCAAGTCCTGAAACTAACTTACATACAGCTCAACTACTTGTTCCAGCCTCTGGTATGTAGTGCATTCACAAGTACCAAACTTGAGCGTACTCCAAAATCCCAGCATTGGTCATTTTCTTTGTATAAAGTTGATGGACACAATTGTTCCACATATAAAAGCTACTCATGGCTGGGAAATTTTGAAAATACTGCAGACAAGTTCAGAGTAGAACCTATATGTGAGCTTGGTAAATAAAGCTGTGTCTTTTAATAAAGGAAGATAGCAGAAAGTTCTAGACAGTCCGCTGTAATAGAAGTGTGTGGATGCTAAACTGGCTTGCTCACCCATTGGAAACATTTGGTGCATTATGAAGCAAAAAGTACAATAAAGGAGACCTTGAACTGTTGTGCACCTGAAATAGTTCATCAGGCAAAAGTGGGATAATATCTCACTTTCAAAAATCCAGAAATTGGTCATAAACATTTTTCATACACATTTACAGATCGTTAACTTTTTTGTAAAGTGTTTGCCAGTAAAATCTCAATTGAGCACGTTTTCACATTTGATATGATATTTCTAATTTCAGTTAAATACTGGATTACACGATCTGTAAATTGTTGCATCCTGTTTTCATTTACATTTTACGGAGCAAATTTTTTTGGAAACAGGGTTGCAAATAAACCACTTGGCCCATAAAAAACTTGCACTGAGTGGCTGGAAGTACTTTTTGATCATTTGGAACAGGCATTCTTTATTTCCTTTAATTGTGTGCTGTCACAAATAACATCTGTGGCTGTGATGTCTACAGACAGATCATAACTGTGATGTTATTTGGGGCAGCACATTATAATGCTTAAGTATATATAGTGTGCTGTCCTAGCATTATTGTTTAGCATACAATCGGGGCACAACATCAGACTAAAGCTGTGTTCGAAAAGTGCACTCGTTCACTTGCTCACTTATTTACTACATAATGTTTGCTATATAGGGGGCTTAACTAGTGAACAAGGGGAGGCACTCAGCCTGCGACCGAACCACACCCGTGAGGATATCCATGAACAATCTCACTTTCACTCATGTTATATTGCTTAAATAAAGTATTTGTCTGTATAGTAGCTCCACATACACTGAGGTAAATGTGCCATGCTAAGCCTGATCTCATTAAAACGATATGTGCTTTAAAGAAAAAAGAATTCTTACCGTTGGTTCCACGGGACTTAATTAATTACCATAACATTATGATAAACTTGAACAACAAAACACTACTCACATTTGTGCATGATATTCTCCATTACTAGCGACTGTACTGGTTCCTCCTCTTCTTGACTTTATTTCGCGGGATAACTGTAAAAGAAACCTGCAGTGCATGATGGTATATGTGTATTCATGTAGTGTACAGTGTCTGAATACTAGATTTTGGCATGTAGTGTGGCGATTTTGTAGTGCACTTACAAGTGAGTGAAGTTGACAGTTGGAATTTTGAACAACACTACAAAATGGCTGATGCACTACATAGTGCCCTACATAGTGAATGAGTGCACTTTTCAAACACAGCGTGAGTGTCAGAGTGTTTGCTGTCACTTGTAATTGCATGGGAGAGATCTAGTCTGTATGTATGTGTGTCGCTGTCTGACTCTCAGCTCGATTGTGATCACAGTGCTGAGTAATTAGGGAGGCTGAGTGGGTTAAATGTGCACGTAAACTGTTGCGAGCGAAGCACCTCATTGATTGATTAATTGACTACTGCTGGTAAGTGATGGCACTGCAAGAGACAGAAAGCAATCTACGCCATGCCATCCACCCTCTTACCCTGCCTCCGCACTCTCACACTCCTGATTAAACACTGCAGACGATTCCTGCTCAGCATGCTTCATTGGAAGTCACAGCTAGTGTTCAACGATTCATGATTGTTTTTTAATTAAATATTAATGACATACAGTGCTTTTGCCATCTCCAGTGGTTTAGCTTACAGCCTGGCTTAAATTTGAACTTTCTTCCTATTCCCTTGGCTCTCTTTTCAGGTATCTCTCTGGAGAAGGTATTTGACTACAGTGAGTACTGGGAAGTGACCCGTGGCCTCTATGCTCCATTTGACTGCACGGCCACCATGAAGTCTGGCAATGCCGATGTATATGAGAACGAAATCCCAGGGGGCCAGTACACTAACCTGCACTTTCAGGCTCACAGCATGGGCCTGGGCAATAAATTTAAAGAAGTGAAGAAGGCCTATGTCGAAGCCAACAAACTGCTGGGAGACCTCATCAAGGTGAGTTAACTTTCTGAAAGCAGCAGTGAGTAGTCAATTCTTTTTCATATATTACTTTATAGCCATAGCTGCAGTCTTGCACAGGTCATCAAATGTCATCGTCCCTTTCTAATTATGTGAAACTTATGTGATGAATGAACCAATAGAAATTATCCAAAGTTTCTTCTTCAGGTAACCCTCTCTTCAGGTTGTAGATTATAGTTTTTTGGGGGAACAGTGGGATATATTGCATTAGTATATTAAAAGTCCAATATTTTAACAAATATTTAGGTTTTCCTGATTTTATTCACTTGACACATAATTCATTTTTAGATTAACATTGTACAATATTTATTTCTGCCTTAAAATTAAACATTTCTGATACTAAACCTTGGACTAAAACTGTTCTCTTTTCTTATTGGCTCTTTTAAAAAAACGTCCAAGCTAAAACACTATTTGTAAGAGAATGGTTGTGGCTAAACTTTTCTTTCCCATTTTGCATGTGCAACAGATTTATTATGATGGTTACAATGTGTACAAAGACATCACAGGTGGTCTAAATAGTTCTAACCCATCTAAAATGTGCCTCCCTCATTCAAACCCCTTTAGAAGGATGCAAAAAAAGTGTTATGTCAGCAGCAGCTGTTTGAATACACTAAAGTTTTGAAAGTACACATATACTGTAATTAAATCACATAACTTTTGTGTGATCTATTCACATATGCAGTACAGGCTCTAAAGTGTGATAACTTATCATCTATAGCTCTGAAAGACACCTTGCTTGGTTCCAATTCACGCGTACGTTCACAAGATCATGAAAGTCGTGGACTCAAGAACTAATTTCTTCCTTTAATTGGCCTCTGTATTTCCTGCCTAATTATTTCGATCTCTTGCAACTCTCCTGTCTCGGGTTCTCTGTTGTTATAAAAATTGAAAAAGCGTAAACACCATAGAGGAGGGATGTGATCTCCTGGCTGGCTTTTCTGGCCCAGAGACAGATCAAATGAAACACTTTAAGCAAAGCTCAGTGGCACGCCATCATCACTCCCCCCAAATCAATGGCATCTGTTAGTGTTTGGTCTTGCGTTGCTGCTTTTCATTTCCCACAGCTTAATTAAATGATCAGAGATAGTTGCCTCTCTGTCCTACCTCTTCCTCTGTTTCCCCTCCCCGTTAACACTGTCAGTATTAGAGGCCGAGTGGAGCAGACAGGCAAGAGGCGTTGCATTTGTGTGCTAGCCGTTGTCACATTAACACTCGTTTTCATTTCCATTCTCTCCATTTCCCTTTTTATTTTCCTCCACCTTTGATATAATGAATGTAATCCACTCTCCTAGTCACATCTCTGTTTTCCTATTGCTCAGCCATTTCTCATCTCTCCACATTGCCCAATCCAACTTAGAGTCCGATTTCAGTGACTTCACTGAAGACCTACTGACATACTACATAAATATTGTTTCAATAAATACCCATCTATACAGTCCATTTATAGAAGCTGCAGAAACAGCCTGTTTTGACTGCCTCATCATGCTTGTGGTGTCATTGATGTCACAACCATGAACTCATCACATGTGACCATCCATACTGAAAATAATGGGAAGTTTTGATAATGCAGACAAAGTATATTTTTAATACATTTCAGCCTGGACTGCTTTTTGAATAAGACACAATACAGGGCAGGCAATCACAACAGATTTACATATGTCCTGTACTTAAAAGTACAGTGACAAAAACAGCCAATTTCATGTATACATGAACCATAACTGTTTTGGGTACAAAAAGTCTATTTCACGTGGAAAAAAATTTACTATCTGGGCCCTGTAACCACTATTTGACGCCCTCGTCTCTCTCCAGGTGACCCCTTCCTCAAAGATCGTAGGTGATCTGGCACAGTTCATGGTGCAGAACTCTCTGACCCGTGCAGAGGTCGAGGAGCGTGCAGACGAACTGTCCTTCCCACTGTCAGTTGTGGAGTTTCTTCAGGGCCACATCGGCATTCCCCACGGAAGCTTCCCTGAGCCCTTCAGGTCTAAGGTAAGGCCTAAGGCCCAAGGCCCAAACAACCCTCCAGTATAAATAATGAAATGAATTAAAGATTGAAAATCAGTTCATTGTTTGTACATTTTGCTTTTTGCCTCAGGACTTATTTAGTTTTAGAAGCGAAAAAAAAGGTTAATGAAAGAACAAAGAAGACAAAAAACAATTTTTGTTGTTGACTTTTTTTTTGTCGTAAGCCCATTTTAATTTTATTTTGTATCTTTATCTTTCGGTGTTGTAAAAATGGGAAATACAGCACTGCATATAAAACAAAGTTACCAAGGAATGGATGAGACTAACCAAAGTTCTGAGTCCTTTGATATATGTGTCCTTCTGTGTGGACCCAATCACTGCAAATTCTGTTATCTTTTTAACTAGAAAAAGTTTTGTTGATTAGATTTCTCTCTTGCTGTTTCTTCTCACCCTCCCTCTCACTTTCTCTCTCACTCTCTCTCTCTTTCTCATTGACTTTCTTTCTCACACTCTCCTCTGTCTCCTTTCTCAATCCCCCTCTCTCTTTTCTCACTTTCTTCTGTCTCTCTCCTCTCTCTACCTCCCCACGACACCCCCACCCCCTTTAGAGTCTTCTCTGCCCTCTCATCTCTGTCTCTAGAGAGTAGTCAAGCTGTCTTGTGAATGTCAGTGAGAAGTGTCAAGAAATCACATCTGCCTCAATTACCCTGCAGCCTCCTCCGTGCTAGATCAATTATTTCCCCGACAAATTTGATTTGTGTCCTGTGTCACCAGTGAAGAATGCTTTCTAAACTGTAGTTTTATGTGAGGACTGTGCTGCCACTTTGTTAATTAATTAGCACATTGTTTCAAAATAAATAGGGAATCAGCTTATCATACTTCTTGCATAATGAATACGCTTCCCTTTTTTTTTACAGAGCAAAAAAAAAATGTATTACAGACCAGTTAGAAAGGCGTCATCCCTGTCTTGCATCTCCAGATGCAATCTCCAGAAGAGTGTAGTTCTTCTTCCTAATTCAGTTAGAATAGATACTGTTTTAAAGGTTCATTAATTGTATGTTTTTTTCATCGTTTAAAAATGTATACAATATTTCCTAAATCAATATCTGACTTCACTCTTGTGGCTATCAAATCTTCCAGCACCTCTTTGTAATAGCTAGTCTGACTGGAGAAATTATTAAAACAGCAATGGAATGTAGGCCAAAAACATCAGCTTTACATTGTCGTTAGGCGATTTTTAAAGTTCTGGTTTTCTGTCTGAAGTACTTGTTACCAAGTAATTTACCAAACATGGCCAAGTCCAAGAACAAGAGTTTTTGCAGCATACTCACTTCCCAGCTGACAACAATCAGTGGAAAAAAATGGGTTCAAATTTTTGTTCAAATGAAGAGGAAGTGCTTTTGTGTGTCGTCAGCATTCCACTGTTGCAAATTACTCTGGTACTGTTCTTAACTGCTTTCTTTGGAAGAGATTTATGATTTCAACTGAGACTGCAAACATTTGGCAGGGAGCCCATGTTATTTCACTACAGTGGCTCTATGGGCCATGACAAGTCAGCAAACAACAAAACAAAAATAGCAAAACCCTTCAACTAACAGAAACTAAACTGAAAAAAAAATTCAGCAGAAATATAAGAATTAAAACATATGAGTTTCAAAATTAGAAGAAACCTCAATGCGTGTGTGTGTGTGTGTGTGTGTGTGTGTGTGTGTGTGTGCGTGCATGCGTGCAGGTACTGAAGTCACTTCCACGTGTAGAGGGTCGTCCTGGTGCCTCGCTCTCCCCCATGGACTTCAAGGCTTTGGAGAAGCAGCTGTGTGAAGTCCACGGTGATGACATCACTCCAGAGGATGTGATGTCAGCAGCTATGTATCCCAAGGTGTTCCAAGAGTTTAAGGAATTCACCACTGCCTTTGGACCTGTTGACTGCCTCAATACTCGTCTCTTTCTAGATGGCCCAAAGATCGCAGAGGAGTTTGAGGTGACTCTAGACTGTTGCTGTATTATGGTTAAAAGTAAAAATGGCATTGTTAATTATTTAACGAAAGTGTCCTTTGTCACATCTCTTGTAGGGGTTTGAAATATAGTTTCTCCTTTCCCTCAGTGTAACAGAAAACTGTTATAGCACATATTGCAAAATACAATACTCTCACCGTCAAACTGTGATTTCCTTTCTGTTTCTTGGCATGCTCTCATCCATCATTGCATGTATCTTATCTCATATGCTAACCCTTGCCTTCATCTTCTTTCACTCAATTCTTTCGTTTCTGCTGCTTCCCTCAGGTGGAGCTGGAGAGAGGAAAAACGCTTCACATTAAAGCTCTGGCTCTGGGGGATCTGAACAAGGCTGGGCAGAGAGAGGTTTTCTTTGAGCTCAACGGCCAGTTGAGATCTGTCCTGGTCCGAGATACTGTGGCCATTAAGGTATATGCAGAATATCAGAAGAAAATTTGTCAAGGCATAATGATCTTTCTGATTATTAACTGTTAGTTTCTGATATCTGAAATCCAGGTTGTGTGGGTAAGTCGTGTACACTGGAGCCAACATCCTCTCATCATTTACCTCCTCTCCTACAGCTTTTTTGAGCAGGGCTGCGCGACGAACACATATTGCTAACTTAGTTAATCAGTATAAAATAACTGGCAGCAGCAAACTCTGCTGTAGTATATGGCAGAGGTTTGTAATTGCTATGTTTGAGAACTTTTTCATACCTCGTGAAGTTGAAAGGTGTCACATCTTACTGAATGCATTACTGTTTTCCACTTTTTTTTACTATATGTACTCTTTCATTTCTCCTTTTGTTGCGACCAAGGGTGTATATTTTGTGTTTTTTCAATAATTTGCCTCATTAGTTTGTTGATATTAATGTATGGTTAAAATATGGTTAAAAACTTAGCCTGTCATTTCTTATTGTGGTTTGTTGTCACACAACGCAATGGTTGGTTGTGATTCAAATGGCTCCTTCCTCTCTTCCTTCCTTCCCCATTCAAAAACACTGGTATATAATGGTTTAGTGGCCAAAAGGACATCAAATAATTTGAATAACTCTCAAAGACCAGCTCCATCAACTTTACAAACTTTTCAGGCTTGTGCTGAAAGAGTTGTCAGGAAATGCTGGGCATTTCCTTTCATTTAATTTATTTCTTGCTCTTTGGAGTGTAATACTGTAACTTCATTTTTGTTGTCCTTGCTGTGTGCTCCTGCAGGAGATGCACTTCCATCCAAAGGCTCTGAAGGATGTGCGAGGGCAGGTAGGAGCACCCATGCCAGGGAAGGTGGTGGAGGTGAAGGTGAAGGAAGGCCAGAAGGTAGAGAAGGGTCAGCCTCTGTGCGTGCTCAGCGCCATGAAGATGGAGACGGTGGTCAACTCTCCGCTGTCTGGCACCGTGGCTAAAGTGTATGTGAGTGCTGACAGCAACCTGGAGGGAGACGACCTGATCCTGGAGATTACAGAGTAGAAACGTGGCCCGGATATCAATGTGTGAAACTGACATTAACATTTTCTGACCCTTCAAGCACAAAAACACACACACATTCTCAAACACACACAGGAATACGCACTTACATGCTAATACACATGCACATACATAAACACAGATTGAATAACGGAGAGAGGGAACAAGTAAGGCGTGTTTTTGGAGAAATATCTCAAATAATCTGAACATAGTAACTGTCTAATGTATCTGGAAATTAGTGTTTGTGCTTCGAGTGTGCGAGGATTCATTTTGTGTTGTTTGTGCTTGTCTGCTATAATCATTTGTCAATTGTAATGATATCATCAGAGCTAATCACCCATGCGCTGGAAAATAGTGTTACATTAACATTCAGTGTGTTTTATTGATGTTTATGTTAATTGTCTAACTAGAAATATGAATGTAGTGGGGCAGACTTATTAAAAAATACAAGCAATAATGAATTTGGGCGAAATTTTTTTACATAAAAAAGTCTTTCCTCCTTGAACATTAACTAAAAAGCACTTCTCTGGAGGTTTTCTCCAAGGTGTTGAATTAACCAAAAGCGAAAGATTGTTATTTTTTTCAGTAGGCCTTGGAGGAACATCTGCATGGTGAATTGTTCATCGGCTAAAAAATCATTCACAATGCAGACATTCCAAGTCTTATCGCAGGGTATCTTGACCTTTAATCATTGACTAAAAATTAATTGCTAAATAACACATCCTAAACTCAAACAGTGATTATGACCAACGGTCTGGTTAATACTAATACGCTTGCCATGATCACCCACTGTGATTTAGGCAAGGCTAAAGAACAGGCTTGCTTGTCACTGGGGCAGTCTTGGCAAAGCTACACCAATCATAATGAGGATTAATGATTAGATGTGTACTGGAGTGCCTGCAGAACCCGGGCAACCTCTATCACCATCCAGTCAGAGTGCACCATTGGAGGGAAACCTTGTTCAGGTGTTCCTATTCCAATTTGCCCTATAAAATGAATTTATCATAACACTGTTGTCACATTCCAACCAGTAGAAGGCATACATTTGGTAGTGCACTGACACTGGAACTGTCTCATTCACTGTTTTGGAGCTGTGAATCAAACACACAGGATCTGTAGGAGCAGGCTGTTGAACGCTGTCCACTCTGCACTTGAATGCTGTCTTATCAGTAATTCATTAAGCAACATCCAGACTGCTTCAGGTAATTTAGGCAACAAACAAATTTGAAACATACTTTTATTGTATAACCTATTGCCATTTAATATCTCAAAACAGTGAAGGTGGTTTAGTAGGAGTAACCACTTTAATTTAAACTAGGAAAACAAAGCACAAACTGGAAGTGGAAGGTGCAGTGTTTCTGTATGCCATTGTACGCTAGTAGATGGTTAACTGAAATGGACATCCATTGTCCTTGTTGACATGGCCACTATGTTAAACCTTGTTTACATCTGAAGTTGGTAGATGTGTTCCACATGTTTTATCATAGCACAAAGGTATTTGATGGAAGGTGGAAAAGCTTTTTTTATGTTTGCTTAAGTTCTTGTGAGACACGAGGGTGTCTTAAAAGCTCCTGAGGATCTGTGGGCCACTTGTGACAATAACACTGCCTTCTAACAGGTCTTCATGGGGTTATTTCATCCAAACTCCTGAGCCACATATGTCCAGGCTTCGCAGGTGGGAGAAATACATCAGTGTCTTAAAACTGTTTCCCAGGTGATATGAACTTGAACAAGAAGGCCCTGTCATTTTTTTTTATCCTGTTCCCAAATTCATGAACTTGGTTTCTGGAAAGTACAGTGTTTCTCATCCTTTTGTTGCATTCTTAATTTTTTGGGAAGTTATTGTCTTTTCACATGTTTTGATAAGAACTGTGTGAGTTAGAAGAGATGCAAATACTAATTCAGCTTGTGGTATTTTATCACTGATAACAGAAAATGGTGGAAAAATAAAAGGAGGAAAACAGACTATCTGCTTGAGTCTCATCTTTTGATAAGTTGAGTGAGATCATTTTTATATGAAGCAAATAATTTTATATTAGACTACAGAGAATTCTTTCAATAGCCTTTGATTTGGAGGACATTTGGATCAACGTGGAAAAAAGAAACATCTGAAAATAAAAACATCTGAAAGTACCTGGGGCAGCACTCCAAACACCTACTGATTTGCTGTCAGCTTGCTAGTGCCCTTAACCATGGACATAAATGTGTGTGTGTGTGTGTGTGTTTGTGTAGGCCAGGGCATGAATCTCCAAGCAAGGAATAATAACTGGAAAAAAATGGCCAAACAAGGTGCTTGTTTGAATGTGATCAAAAAAGTCACCTCTGTGTATTTACAGAAGATGTGCCTTATGTGTGTGTCATATAATTGGATTGGTAGGTACTAGGGGTGGGCAATATAATAATGTTATCGTTGACAGAAAATTATGCCACCATACACTTTTCTGAGCATATCGTGGGTATTGTTAGTACTCACTGGAGCACCAATACTGAAGCTTTCTTGTTCAATGGGATTTGTAGCTTATAATCAAACATGGCATCTGTAGGAGCAGGCCATTGAAAGCACTCAGCACTGCACTCGAATGTAGGCGACTAACAGATTTGCTAAGTACTTTTATCTTCTAATGTTATAATGTTATCGTTATCATAATAAATTGCCACAATACGCTTTTCTGAGCTTATAGTGGGTATTGTTACTGCTTCTTGAACATTGAACAAATTATGGTTGTAACATAATCATGTATCTTCAGAAAAACATTTTTAACTTGATGGAAATGTTACTCACTTTGGACCATTTCTGTTTGTGTATTAATCATGAAATGCTGACACAACATGAAGACCAGGAGGTGTTTTCAAACTGAGTAAAAAAATAAAAAATGTCTACTTGGCATGGCTGTGATTATATATGATAAGCACACAGATTTAGACAAATTAATGAGACCCCATAACCAGAGCTAGTTATATGCCTAAATAATAACTGAGGCTGTGTAATAGCATGCATCAAATTTAAAACTTGCCATTGGCCCTTAGTAAGAATGCATAGGAACAAACTGGAGTCCGGCGGAAGCAAACAAAATGCAGATTAACAATCAGCCCACTGCACTTGACCTTTAGAGAACCAAAACTGGTTCTTCAATGGCATCAAACCGTCACGTATCTAAATTTTGGCACCATTGCTGGACACAGACTGATTGATGACTGTTCCTGTGTGTGTGCGTGCTCCCATACTGTGCATAAAGTGGTGGAAAGCTGATGGAACTCTGCAGCTGCTGCATGTTTGATATTAGGAGAGAGTGGAAATGCAGCAAGAATGAATCAGGCAAGACAAAAGGAAATCTTCCATTCATAGATCGTCTGGAACAGATGTGCAAAGTATGTGTACATCATGTGAGCTGTTTGAATGGTGAAATGTTGATTTCACCATTTCTCTGATAATTTGATTTAGTTGCTTTGCTAGTTCCACTCTCACTGCTGCCACTTACTTTATCGTATTTTATCAATGAACTATATTTTATCTTTAGAACTATATGTACACTGTGGATCCAGAGCTTCATCATTTTGTCTCTCTGTATACTTGTATATGGTTGAGATGACAAAGTTCACTTTGACTTTGGTTCACAGGTTTAGAAATATATACGTATAAATTAAATATTTATATAAAGTCTTTTTTTCATATTTAACTGTTATTCTACTGCTACCATTTCCTATTCTGTCTCTCTCTTCTGCATTATGTCTGCTCTCACTGTGCTTTCCTGTCTGACCCCTTTATTCTGAACACTCGGGAGAGATGAAGAGAAAATCTAAATTTTATTTAAGGCTAATATTCAAGGCTAATGTAGCTAATACGTTTAGGAAATTTACAGCCCAACACGAGCAATGTGCAGTTTGTGTACAACCCATTCAAACTGCCGCGAGTTTTTTGCTGATCTCAAAGACTTGCAAACACTATGACAGAGGAGTGTGTGGAATAGCCCAATACAGCATAAAGGTATATGTGTTTCTTATTTTAAACAAGCCCAAGCAAAATGTGCTTTTTTCATCTTCTCGTAGTCCCATAAAGTCTTCTGTAAATTTCTGGCATCTACTTTATTTTAATAATTTTCTTGGTGTGTCTTTTATAGAGCTATTTAAAAGCCCATAATCAACTTACAGTGAGTGCAAGCCAGGCCAATGTACAGCCTCCACACAATAGGGTTAGTGTTACAACGAAGCCTTCTAAACATATACATTAATTATGAGTTGTATAACAGGCTTAAGCTTATTATATTTAAGCTTATTTATGTATCAAAAAGTACTATATATGTCACTGAAATGCAATAAAATGTATTTCAGTTTTATCCTGCTGACTTTGCTTTGTTGTCAAAAATATTTGAAAAACAATTTAACAGTGTTTGACACAACCTTTTTGGAAATCTTGACTGTTACAGGCAATATAGTATGTTGTATTAGTTTACTAGACTTTTATAGTATGTTACAGCTAGTCCCTCATTCTGTTACAATGAACCCCACATATAGGGTGGGTTAAAACATTTGCAGATAACACTTGGGTGGGCTGTGTTCTTTTTGCCATGGACTGTTTAAAAATGTATCTACATTGAAGATAAATTGACAGGGCAAATGTGTGCACACTACAAACTGTTACTGTAATGTATGTAACCATGTGTTAAACCCCCCCCTACTCTACACTTGCAGCAGCCACATCTCCATCTGGCTTTATGCCTTGTTACTAATCATTTGTCTTGTGCTACTGTTGATTGCACAGCTGGAGGGTGTGTTTCTGCTGGGCCAGGACTGAGGGCCTGAACACAGTAGTACCTGCAATGAACTACCGCAAGAGGAGCATGAGGTGCTTGTGCTCAATGGAGAGAAACTAGCTAATTTGCTTCATTTGTGCACCTAGCATGTGGTTGAGGACCGATTTGGCTGCTTTGTTTTTGCTCTTTTATACATTAGCAGTGTTCTCAGCATGCTCTCACAGAAAAGGTCACCATTTGAGAATTAACAGTTGCTTGTGGAGGATGTGGACCATTCTGCAGCAGACAGGTTGATTGCTCCAAAGGTCCCTTACGTTCACTTTATAGACTGCTTTATAGACTGCATTACGGTTGTAATGCTGAACAATCACAGGAAAGACAAGATTTCTCAATGTAAGTGGTGATAGTTTCTTTCAAAGAGATTCAAGTGGTCCAACTACTTTTCTAATTAATCATCTTATTGTCTTCCTCATATTTCATGTAATACAACAAAATCTTTCCTGCTTCGGAGAACTCTCATCATTAAAATTGACACAAGAGCTACAGGAGTGCCATAAGGGTCATCTTTCTAGACTTGCTCTCACAGATGTTTGGGATGAGTGTAGGAGCCAAAATTAGTTATTTTATATTGTGGTTTTGGTATATGAATATTTATGCACTGGTTTGTGTGATTGGTT